>CM055905.1:47150456-47440456 GCA_029582155.1 Panopea generosa
ACGACAATGTACTTTAATCAAACAGCACAATATATGTGTATAGTTTGACAACTCAAGGGCTATGACTGAGCAGCACTTTCTATTCTGATATTTATGTTCAAAACATTGAACAAAATCTTATTGTTATAAACGTTCGCGTATGTGGACATTTTTTACTGAATGCAACTGTTATTTCATGTAACAAGCAGTCTAGGGGTTGCAAGCTCAAATCCCCGCTCAGCCAGTCTCTGTGATGATTTAAATACATGTATATGCAAATTCCAATATTGTGTCTCATGTTCATACGTTTCTAATCGCTGATTCAAGTCGAAAAGTTGTCAGTTACTTTTACGGATATTGGGTGTGCAAAATAAGTGGTCACGCGTTATATCCCCTCAGATCTTCGGTTGTACTCATGATTATTTTGTATTCCATAGCAAAAATAAGCTAAAAATGTTAAACTACATTAAAAAGTGGCCTCTTCTGATCATTGCCACTTCTTCATTTAGTGTTTCTGTACACGTTGTCTATGTCACGATATTGATTGGCCTTGAAATGTCATTTTCAGGTCTCTTCATAGTTGATGAAACCACGACAGGTATATCAAGCACCGACATAAAAATCTCAATCCATCTATAACCTGAGCCTCTGTTTAGCATTCCTGAAATGTGTTGAATAGTTTCTTATTTTCATAATTCATGTAACAATTTTCTATTTAACAGGAAACACAGAAAATGCATACATTTATTTTCAACATTTACTCATTTTATCCCCTGTAGAGTAGCAGAAAGGGAATGTAAGAATACTGTCCGTTAATCCGTTAAATCACATTTTATAATTGTTTATCTCTAGATATCGTAAGTTAGTTATTAGTTTTATGTGACACATAGATATTGATCAGTGAGTTATGATCTATTTACCTTATACTCAATTGCTTTGTATAAATGTCAAATGATATTGGACTTTACCTGTTTACTCGATGTGTCTTGTTTGGTTCCACAGTTCTTATACTTTCACCTGTACAGTTAATGTTTTTGACTGCATTCCCCCATAACCATGCCTATTGTATTTCATAATGTCCTTAAATACGAGGGATTCAACAGACTTTTACATGCACCAGGTCAGCTAAATGTCAAATATCAAGAATTATTCTTCCTTGTCTCAATCCCGGTATGAATAATATTGTTTCAGGTAAATTCATAATGTATTCAGCGCTTTGGAACAAATTCACGAATGATTCATATCTGAAAATGAGTTATCCGAAATGTTACCACTACGAGTATTGATGATATTTTCTTAGTTGCTTCTTCGACCTCGTTATGTACGAGCACTTCTGGTTGTTGAGAACGAAAAAATAATATACTGTTCTATGCTTGTCGATCGCTTCCTTGACAAAAACCTGTCTAATTTACATTTCTGACATCTCGAAATGAAAATACTTCGCTTTGTAAATATCCTAATGCGACTCGACTTTTAATCAACGAAACGGCGAAATTAAACCCCGAAATTGAAAGTAACATAAACAATATTCATTTCAGTAAGCGAAACCAAACCAAAAAACTACAGTAGAACTTCGATGACTCAAATCTGACAGAGCTGGAAAAATAATTAGAGTTAAAGGTTGTTCGAGCAAAATATTGTTCAACATCAAACCGTACATGTATATACACCTAAATAGGAATTCGACCCGGGCAAGATAAGTGGTTCGAGCTATTTGTGGTGTTGTAGCTATCCGTGTTCGAGCAAATGACGTTCTTCTGTATATTTGGATAACTTGTACAACTAAAATTAAATAGGCAACCATATGTTTTTTTTAATAAAATAAAACAAAAAAAAATGTATATAGAGAATTTGCCAAAATTGATCAAAATTGATCATATAGTTTCAGGGGAGATAGTGTTTGAATACTTGTTGTTCAAGAAAACAAAATACAAGAAAATCTTGCCTAAAGTAAAAGATAACTACTTACTTTGATGTCCTCGATTGTGTCTTCATGCTGCATGCCTTTTGCTTGCTAAAAGGAGATCAAATATAAATATGGTATTACATATTAAAACAAGAGGCAAAAGAGGGCCTGAATCGCTCTTCTTTTTACCAAATAGACAGATGAACATTGCAGAAATATTTTTTTAAGTTTCCCTTATATTGTGCTGATAAGCCATGTGGCAGGGGCATATGTGGTGGAATAACGCTGGTTCAAGAACTTGTCCAAGATCTTATGGTTATATAACAGCTGTGCAACAGTGACTCATGTGGAGGCTCCAAATCTGACCCAGGGATCCGACTTCAATAAATCTTTTAGGGGCCTCCATGCAATGCTACATGTAAAATATCTAAGGTCTAGAATTTGTTTTTTAAAGTTTTGCTTAAAATGTGCTTATAAGCCTTGTGGAAGGTCATTTGTGGTCCAACCACGCTGGTTAAAAAACTTGTCTTGTGGTTACATAACTGCTGAGGAAGTTTGGTTAAGATTCAATGAAAAATAAAGGTGCAATCTCGTCTACAACATTTCCCCTATATAACTCAATGTAAAACAGTGGCCCCTGTTGCGGCCCCAGACGACGGACAGTTTACCACAACATAAGCCTTTGGCCAGCAGAGCTAATAATTGCCAACAGATTTCTCTTTTAAAATATCGTATATATATGTACTCATATACCTCATTGGTGCTATTTTTGTGTCAGAAATGTGCTCGTAACTCAATAAAAAATTTTTTTCAAACGTCGATGGACTTTAAGGACAATTGCTTTTGGAGAAATATACAAGCGCGAAATAATAAACCTGGGTTAATACCTTGCCAGGCAATAGTAAGTCTTGTAAATATCCAAGATATAAAAAGTTACATACGTATTTTTAGTGGTAAAGATCTAACAATTTATAAATAAACAACAAATAAGTCAACAGTGATCAAGCTAATTAATATAAAAAACCATCAGTTTAAATCCGACAATTCTATGAATGGCGGAGGTTGGTAGTCTTCCCGGCGTCGCCGCCTTTTGCATCCAATATGCGTTAAAGTTTTAGTACATGTTGTTCAGAAGTGAACATATCTTGCAGTTACATGCATGATAAATGACATCAATGTACATATCTTGAGTTACATGCCTGGAACAAGACATCAGTGTTCATATCTTGCAGTTATAATCATGGAACATCACATAAATGTACATAACTTGCAGTTATATGCATAGAACATGACAAACGTGTACACATCATGCAGTTACATGCATGGAGCATGGCTTAAGTGTACACATCTTGCAGTTACATGCATGGAACATGAAATTAGTGCGTATATATTGCAGCTACATACATGGAACATGACATCAGTGAGCGTAGCTTGCAATTATATTCATGGAGCATGTCATAAGTGTACATAGCTTGCAGTTATATGCATGGAACATGACAAAAGTGTACATGGCTTGCAGTAATATTCATGGAACATGACATAAATGTGCATAGCTTGCAGTTCTATTCATAGAGTATGTCATAAGTATATATAGCTTGCAGTGATATTTATGGAACATGGCATAAGTGTACATGGCTTGCAGTTATATTCATGGAGTATGACATAAGTGTACATGGCTTGGATATATATTTTCATGGGACATGACACAAGTGTACATAGCTTGTAGTTATATTCATTGAACATGACATAAATGTACATAGATTGCAGTTATATTCATAGAGCATTTCATAGGTGTACATAGCTTGCAGTGATATGCATGGCACCTGACATAAGTGTACATAGCTTGCAGTTATATTCATAGAACATGACATAAATGTGCATAGCTTGCAGTTATTTTCATGGAACATGACAAAAGTGCGTATAGCTTGCAGTTCAATGCATGTAAAATGACATAAGTGTGCATAGCATGCAAATTATTCATGGAGCATGTCATAAGTGTACATAACTTGCAATTATATGCATGGAACATGACATAAGTGCCCATAGCTTGCTGTGATTTTCATCGAACATGACATAAGTGTTCATAGCTTGCAGTCATATTCATGGAAAATGGCATAAGTGTACATTGCTTGCAGTTATATTTATGGGACATGACATAAATGAACATGGCTTGCAGTTATATTTATGGAACATGACATAAGTGTACCAATTTTGAAGTTATATTCATTGAACATGACATAAGTGTGCCTAGCTTGCAGTTATATTCATTGCACATGACATCAGTGAGCATAGCTTGCAGTTGTATTGCTGGAGCATACCATAAATATACATGGCTTGCAGTTATATTCATTGAACATGACATCAGTGTGCATAGCTTGCAGTTATATTCATAGAGTATGACATAAAGTTACAAGGCTTGGAGATATATTTATGGAACATGACATAAGTGTACATAGTTTGCAGTTATATCCATGAAACATGACATAAATGTGCATGGATTGCAGTTCTATTCATAGAGCATGTCATAAGTGAACATAGCTTGCAGTTATATTCATGGAGCATGACATAAGTGCGCATAGCTTGCAGTTATATTCCTGAAACATAAGTGAACATGGCCTGCAGTTATAATCATGGAACATGACATAAGTGTACATATCTTGCAATTATATTCATGGAACATGACATACGTGAACATGACCTGCAGTTATAATCATAGAACATGACATAAGTGTACATGGCTTGCAATTATATGCATGGAACATAACATTAGTGTACATGACGTTCATTTTTATTTATGTAACATGACATAAATGTATATAGCTTACAGTTATATCCATGGAACATGACGTAAATTTGCATAGCTTTCAGTTGTATTCATGAAGCATAACATAAGTGTTCATAGCTTGTAGTGATATGCATGGAACATGACATAAATATGCATTGCGAGCAGTTATATTCACGGAACATGACATAACTGTACATGGCTTGCAGTTATATTCATTGAACACGACATCAGTGTACATAACGCTCATTTTTATTTATGTTACATGATATAAGTGTATAGAGCTTGCAATTATATCCATGGAACATGACGTAAATATGCATAGCTTTCAGTTGTATTCATAGGGCATGACATAAGTGTACATGCCTTGTAGATATATTTCTGGAACATGACATAAGTGTACATAGCTTGTAGTTATATTTATGGGACATGACATAAGTGCATAGCTTGCAGTTATATTTATGGAGCATGTCATAAGCGTACATAGCTTGCCGTGATATGCATGTAGCATGACATAGCTGTACACAGTTTGCAGTTATATTCATGGGACATGACATAAGTGTGCATAGCTTGTAGTTATATTGATAGAAAATGATATAAGTGTACATAGCTTGCAGTTATATTCATGGAACATGACATAAATGTGAGTAGCTTGAAGTTATATTCATTTAGCATGTCAAAAGTGTGAATAGCTTGGAGTTATATTCATGGAACATGACATATGTTTGTATAGCTTGCAGTTATATTCATGGGACATGACATAAGTGTGCATAGCTTGTAGTTATATTGATAGAAAATGATATAAGTGTACATAGCTTGCAGTTATATTCATGGAACATGACATAAATGTGAATAGCTTGAAGTTATATTCATTTAGCATGTCAAAAGTGTGAATAGCTTGGAGTTATATTCATGGAACATGACATATGTTTGTATAGCTTGCAGTTATATTCATGGAACATGACATACGTGTACATAGCTTGCAGTTATGTTCATGGAAATTGACATAAATCCGCATAGCTTGAAGTTATGTTCATGGAACATAAGTGAACATGGCTTGCAGTTATGTTTATGGAACATAACATAAGGCTACATGGCTTGCAATTATATTGATGGAACATGACCTAAGTGTACATAGCTTGCAATTCTATTCAGGTAACATGACATAAGTCTGCAGTTATGTTTATGGAACATGACATAAGAGAACATGGGTGCAGTTAAATTCATGGAACATGTCATAAGGCTACATGGCTTGTAATTATATTCATGGACATGACATTAGTGTACATGACCTGCAGTTATATTCATGTAACATGACATTAGTTTGCAGTTATATCCATGGAACATGACGTAAGTGTGCATAGCTTTCAGTTGTATTCATGGAGCATGCCATAAGTGTACATAGCTTGTAGTTATATTCAGCGAACATGACATTAGTGTGCATAGCTTGTAGTTATATTCATTGAGCATGTCATTAGTGTACATAGCTTGCAGTGATATGCATGGAACATGACACAAGTATGCATCGCGTGCAGTTTTATTCACGGAACATGACATAAGTGTACATGGCGTGCAGTTATATTCATTAAACATGACAGCTTGTAGTTATATTCATTGAGCATGTCATAAGTGTACATACCTTGCAGTGATATACATGAAGCATGACATAAGTACGTATAGCTTGACATTATATTCACAGAGCATGACATAACTGTACATGTCTTGTAGATATATTTATGTAACATGACATAAGTGTACATAGATTGTAGTTATATTCATGGAACATGACATTAGTGCATAACTTGCAGTTATTTTCATGGAGCATGTCATAAGTGTACATCGCTTGCAGTGATATACATGGAGCATGACATAAGTGTACACAGCTTGCAATTATATTTATGGGACATGACATATACGCCCAAAGCTTGCAGTTATATTCAAGGAACATGACATAAGTGTACATGACTTGCAGTTATATTCTTGGAACATAACATCAGTGTGCATAGCTTGCAGTTATATTCATGGAACATGACATAGGTTACTATCCTAAGTCAGTGGACGATTTCCTCTTCGTTTAAATCTCCCAATCAATTAACAATGTTTGCAGAATCGCCTAACGTTACATAACACCATTTTCCATTGGTTAATAGCGGTCATGTGAACTTTGTGTTACTAAAATTAGAGGTGTTTCCCGTGTTTTCCTGATACACAAATATGTAAAACAAACAAAATGGCGACTGTAAACGCATTTCAATGTACACTGGAAAGTAGTTTTAACTTTATCATGCGCAAATTTGGTTACAATGGATTAAAATCATTTAATAAAGCTGAACTGGAATCTGTTTTATTGGATAAAACTGATGTTTTTGTCTGTTGTAAAACTGGATCTGGGAAATCATTATGTTTTCAAGGACTTTCGACTTTCTTCAAAAACCGAATGCGGTAGTGATTGTGATATCACCATTAATTTCTCTGATAAAGTCTCAAGTGGAGAGATTAAGAGACATTGGATTGAAAGCAACTTATATTGGAATGGACAATTCAGAGAATGAGATATATTCGTCATGGAGAATTTAGTTACGTGTATTCAAATTCAGAGACGTTGGTGTCCAACACATTTTGGAGTGACGTTTACAAACAGAACCTTGTGTGTCTGGCTTTTGATGAAGTTCACACATCCGTGTCTTGGTAATGACAATATTTTTAATTATTGTTACACAATTTTTCATACTCTTTAAAATTAGACCAAGTGTGTTGAACTGTAGATGGAATGGGGTTTGTTATCATTTTCAACAATCGGCATGTTATATAAATATGGCATTTAATTTTATTGGTGGTAGGTCTCCTATGCCTATAAGTAGAACCTCATTTGACAAAAAATATCAAGTTTTCTTACATAAATTGTTTGTTCAAAGCTGAGTTCAAATCAACAACCTCAATGGAGACAGGTAAACTAGTGAAATTTTGATGATAGGACACTTATTTGTTTCGTACCCTGGATGTTTCGTACCATAAGTAATTATCATAATTTTACCTCAACCAATGTATTTAATTGCTAGAAAAAGTATCTCAAAGAGTAAAATAACTGTTAACAGTGTAATAAAGCCATACAATAAGATTAATTTGGAAATCATAATCTATTTAGTATAATAATATTTATTTTTCATAGAAAAATCATGACAAATAGCTTGGTCAATACTGGTTTGAATCTTTCTGTTGGCAAACTGTTTTGATAAACATGGTGCTGCTGCATGTAGTGGTTAGTTTAATAAGACATTTTCATTATGAGAAAAGCAACTTAAATGCATTTTATCTTTCGTGAGACCCTCAAATATAAACCAAGTCAGTCTTTATTAAAGTTTGTAATTATAAACTTAATACGTACAATATGAAAAGTCTGAGTTTTGTTTCTGTTTAATACAATCAACAGTTTAATTTTATCAGGAACATTTCAAGTAACAACTATTTCTTGCACTATGCAAAGCATCCAAATGATTTTAATTCTATCGGGAACATTTCAAGTAACAATTATTTCTCGCAATGTGCCTTCCAAGAAGGTTTAAAATCCAATAAGTGGTCAACAAACTTTGTGTACAGTTTGTTAGTCTGGTCACTTTAGTTTCCATATTCTACCGGTACTCAGGTTTAAAAAAAACAACAACTGTGTTCTCGCTTACATGCCCCAAAAAATGAAGGTCGGTAGGTCGAATGTCGAATATATATTTTTTTATTATAGATATTTTGTTGTAAAATAAAACAACTTTTGTTTTTCCAAACTAGGCCTCATTGGTCTAGATTGTGTCACTTAAAGGCAAAGAAGGGCTTATATTAATAAATGAAATCTAGAAAATTAAGTTGAAATGTTTTTTTTTTATTAAATTTTCATATATAAATGTAAATGGAATTTTCAAAATGTCACATAGTTCTTTGAAATGTGATTGTCACTTTAATACTGTCAAGCGTTCTTTTCATTCACTGTATATATATATATATATTCTATACCATATATGGGGATAATTATTTTTGAATACCCAGACATAAATCTGTTTATATATATATGTATACATATAAACCAAACGATAAACACAACTAAACAAGTTAACATTATACTAGTGTAAATTTTAAAGTGACATTTTTTGAAAGTATAATGCCATTCTAAACATACAGGACTTTAAACAATTCAGGGGTGGCAACATCTTTCAAAAACTTACTTGTCAGTGGACAAGTGAATTTTATTTTTACTTGTCTGTAAATGAAATTTACTTGTCCGTTTAAGACAACTTGATTTAAGATAAACTAAATGACGAAGAACCTTCATTAAAACTTACAGAAGCAAGTATCATAAATTGAAATTGATATCAAATAACTTACTTAATTTGAAACATAAAGACTGAACTCTTCTTTTTAAACATGATCCATTCTCACGACTTCTATCTTTCATCTTGTTTTAAAAACTGAAAAGGTTAATTCACTTGTTTCCACAGACATGTAAAATTAAAAGATTTTGCTTGTCCGTATTTGTAAATGAACCATACACACAATTTATTTCACCACCCCTGAATTAATTAAAAGAAATCATATTGTAAATGAAGTACTAGATCAATCATCATTATTTGTTGAAATTGTTAAAAACAATATGATATTTACAATCATTACAGCTTTTTAGCTGGCATGTAAAATATCTTAAAATAGCATTAATAACATTGTCTTAAAATTATGAATCCAAACAAAATAATATACAAGACTCATTAATAGACTCATGATAAAAGTGAATTTTTGTATCAAATCGAAACGAAATGTAAGAAGTTAATCATACGAACAAACATGAAATGTTAGCTGTCACTGCAGTATTGATAATTTCACAGTGAATTAACCCAATGTTGAACAATATGATATTTTTAATCTGTACCGTATCGATAAATATTCATTAAAACTATTATCTGATCTTTAGGATTTTTTTTATTAAATTCACCCTTTACTCCATATGCATTTTATATGGACTCTTCCAAACTCAAAGCCATTATTAAGTCAATTTCCATGAAGAGATACATTTTACCTATTTATTCTGAAAGAGCAGAAAACAGTGCAGGACCTGTTCTGATTGCTTATTACGAGAAATCAAAACTGGTCCTACACTGTTGCCAAAAGCCTTCTATATACGAGGTGTTCAAAGGCTTACATATAATGTAAAGGGTTAATTACCATAACTAAAAGTTTAAACACACCTTAATTATCTCTGCAAGTCACTGACAGACTACTTCTGATTTATCAAGTACAGAATCTTTCATTTGACCTTCCATACATAGTGAGAGTTGCGAGACCGTAGAACAAAGTCAAATTTATTTAATTTATTATCACAGAGAGTGCATGGCCAATCATGGATTCGAACTTGTAAATTCTGACTTGACTGTCAAACGCATAACCGACTTAGCTTATCGCGACCATCTTTAAATTTAGATTATAGTTGGCATATACATTTTAAACTAAATTGGTCTATTTTTTTATTAAAAATATTTCAATTAATTAATTATTTCACATGATTACAATTTATAAATATGTTTATTATTCTCTAAAATGTTATTTTCAGGGGGTTTAAAAATGATGAGGATGTGGCAGACAAATCTCGGTCTGTTTGGCTTGCAACAGTTGCCATTACAAAAAATAAACATCTCAGACTATGGATTAATCTCAAGCACATTAATGTCCAAATATTTTGACAACTTTGACTTCTCTGAAACACGCTGAGTCCCGGGAGAAGACTCGAAATAATGATAATAATTTCAATCAAACTGCATAACACAAACAATATTAGTCAAAACATAGTTTTTCAAAAACAAGCTTAAATATTTCTTTAAAGTTTGTTTCATAAATATTTTAACTATTGACAAATACAGTCAGAACTTAATAGATAAATTATACAGTATTATTTAATTGCTATATTCCTATATTTTTCAAGTATCGGGGCCTCAATACGGTTGCAGCATCCTGCAAAAACATCAAACGACAGATCATATCGCCGACGTGTGTTTTTTCTGTATTGTGTATTGTTTCGATATCGACAGATCATGCCGACGTGTGTTTTTTTGTATTGTATCGATATCGACATGTTATTAGACGCACTTAGTAGGTCAACATGTCACAGATGATGGACTGTGGTTAAAAATCAATTGGCGTGTTTGACACGGATAAGTTTTGTGCGTTAATTAATATATTTTTGTGATTTTCAAAAGAAATAAAGTTAGATAATATTTATTTTGACAGTTTTAGATATACATGTATCGTATTTTTGTAAGCTACATTTTGATTGGCTAATGCACAGCAAGGTGCGCGCTCTAATGTTGTTTTGGATTTCCCTTCTAAAAATAGAAAGAGCACAGATTTCATAGAAATAAAGCAGAGTGAGAATATGACATAGTTATATACGAACGATGCAAAGGAGAGTAGATATAGGTGTGCATAGCGTGTAGTTATATTTATGGAACATGACATAAATATGAATAGCTTACAGTTATATTATGGAGTATGTCATAAGTGTGCATAGCTTGCAGTTTTATTCATGGAAAATGACATAAATGTGCATAGTTTGCAGTTTTATTCATGGAATATGACATAAGTGTGCATAGCTTGCAATTATATTTATTGGACATGACATATACGCGCATAGCTTGCAGTTATATTCATGGAACATGACATAAGTGTACATGGCTTGCAGTTATATTCTTGGAACATGACATCAGTGTGCATAGCTTGCAGTGATATTCATGGAACATGACATAGGTGTGCATAGCTTGTAGTTATATTTATGGAACATGACATAAATATGAATAGCTTGCAGTTATATTGTGGAGTATGTCATAAGTGTGCATAGCTTGCAGTTTTATTCATGGAAAATGACATAAATGTGCATAGTTTGCAGTTTTATTCATGGAACATGACATAAATGTGCATAGCTTGCAGTGATATTCATGGAACATGGCATACGTGTGCATGCTGATGATATAACTATGATATGATATGCATATGATATAACGTATCGGGCTAGTAGATAAGGTCATAATGCAGTGTGTAAGTCGCATTTTGTCTTCAACTTAATTTGTGTTGAAATTTGGTGCATGTGGTTCATAAATGTGCATTGTATGCAGTTATATCGCTTGAACTTTGTATAAGTGTGCAAAACATATGCTGTATTTCTTAATTTTGTGACAGTTTTGTATTAAGATGTGTTCAGGAGTAAAGAGAAACAAATATATAGTTCTCTTGCCAGACAATCATTACGTTTGTTACTATTGAGTCTATTCAAAACAAAGAAATAACATATTATTTGCCTGCAAAAATAATCTTGATTGATTAGCTTACTAAAACGAATATCGATTCAAGATTGAAGACAAATACAAAATAAAAACACTGTAACGTTATTGTGATATCTATATATATAGAATATACTATAAGACCTGCCTTTTGAGTAACACTAACAACTCTGTTACAGTTCTATCCATTTACAATGAAAAAAAACAAAATAATTGCCAAGACAATTTTAAATAAAAACATGCATCAGCTTTACTACCGAGTCTTTTCTTATTTCAATTTTTCATAATTTACAGTATTTAAACGTGTTTATTTCAAGTAATCATTACTTTAAAGGGATACGTAAATTAATACACTAATACATTTATTTCTGAAAGGAGCAACAATCGAAGAAAGGGAAACTTGCGAAGATTCGGACCAAGATGAACGTGAAGGCAATCCTGACTCAGATACAGGTAAGTCTAAGTCGTAAATATACGAGAAGTGTGTGTGTACCACTTGTTTAATACAGTGACTGTTGATACAAAACAGGAAAAGAACAAGCGAGTGATAATTGTTTCATTGTCCAGTAAAGCAATGTCAGTTTAAGCTATTGTCTCATCGGTAAATTAACAGACACGTTCAGTGATAATTACATGTACTTCCATGTCCAATAAAAGTGACATTAAGAGTGCTTCCATAAAGTCCCTTTGAAATATATGTGTAATTATATACAATAACTTGATTGGTAGTATAACAGATGTACTCAGGTAGTCATACTTGCAGATCATTGCTGTTATATGACTCGACCTGAACAACTTGAAGTAAATACTTTTCAAACGAATATTAACATTATTTCATTTTCGTTTGATTCACCGGTGTCACATCAGATTCAATCCTACTACCATTAGTCTGCACAAACCAAATTTTGTAAGTTTCAAATAGGTCTTATCAAGGAGGTCATTGTCGGTGATGTAAGCCGTTAAACATGATGGTGATTAGTTCACATAACCAATTTATTTCATGAAAAAAGTAAAATAAAATCAAACCCGAGCTAAACAAACCTCGATTACATAAGGTTTTAGATACTACCCTATGGAAATGTAGATCACTTAGCTATATCCAGTGTGCGTATAATACAATTTGAATGTGTTTATGACGATTAATCACACGATTTCGTAAGTGGCGACCAAATCATAAAACGCGAGTCTTCTTTCCGTAATTACTACAACGATTAAATTAAGCACACACAGGGTAACAGTAGTAGTATTTCTAAAATTTGTTTTTATATACCTAAAAGTTTTAAAGTTTAGTCAGGATGTTCATTTAAGTATAACTTTAAATTTAATTTTCAAAGAGTTAACTATATTTTTCTCTAGTCTGTAGCGGCGGAAAGATCAACAGAATTTTGTTTGGATTCATTCCATAGTACAGTTGAAAGTCTAGTTGTAAGATTATTGCTCCTTTACGTCAAATAAAAGCACAAATTGTTTAGTTAAACAGCTAGGACAGTGTCAATGACGAGGGATTTACCTGTTAAAACGTTGATAACATGTTGTCACTGTATCCGCATTCCCTTTTTAAAGTTAAAAAATCCCTTTACATTGAAATAAAAATGATTTTGGATAATTGCTATATTGTCTTAGTTAACATTCACCTCGAACAACAATTGCTTTTGTAAACATTTGCATAAGCGAAACATGAAAACTATGTTACTCCCTTTGTAAGATAGTCTTAAATCTTGCATTTGTTGATATCTAAAATAAACGATGCAATACGTGTATTATTACATATTAACAACACACAAATCACCTTTGATCAGATAAATAAAAACACTATTTGATAGTCCTTAATTTTGTGACAGTTGTACTTTGAATTGTATTCAGGGAGGGTACTCCGTGGCCAAGTGATCTTATGCGGCCTCTCAAGATCATTAACCCACCACCGCTAAGATCGTAGGTTCGAATCATGCTAGCTACAAAAATTTAATGTGAGAAAGTTTGCCACTGAGTTACTTGCGGAAGAACGGTGGTTCTACCCAGATCCACTCTCTGAGGTATTTTCTCCACTAATAATAACTGTATATGCCATATTTAACCTGAAATGTATTGAACTTGGCGTTAAACTCCATTACAAAATATGTGTTCAGGAGCGAAGAGAAACATATGTGTAGTTGCCAGATAATCATTATGTTTGTTGGTAAAATGACACTATATTTGTCAAAGGATCATCGTACGATTCAGCTGTTGAATACATGGATCAACCTCAAGAACATCGCAGCCTTACGGACTCGGGTACAGGTAAGTCATCAGTGAATAGATATGAATGGTATACGTCATTATGCGGCTGTATGCGTCACCTGACTGTTAACAGTCGGGCTAATAGGTTAATACCGCTTTAGGTAAAATATTTTTGTCAAATCAACAATACTTAATGACAAGTTAAATGACTAAAACTATGTAAATGGTAAGAGATTACACCACAAATAATAGAAAATAACAGTGAAAAACGTTGATAATATGTCATCATTGTCTCTGCATTCCTTTTTGAAAGTCAATTATCTCCTTTACATTGAAATAAAAACGATTTTAGATTATTGATATCACCTGAACGAGAGCTGGTAAACTTGATTTAACCGACGGTTATGTTTGTTACAGACCGAAACCAATTTCAGGTTGCGTTTTTTGAAATAGTTTTGTCCACATCCAAGCTCACAACCGACTTCACATCTACTCTATGGAATTTCTCATCTTTCGTTACTGATTAAAACGTTTATTTTGAGTATATATTCTTCTTTTATGTCTTAAAGTTTGTAAACATTCACCATTATGGACAATTGCTTTTGGAGAAATATGCAACAGCGAAACAATAAAACTATTAAGGGTGTAGTGTTGGTGGACGTAAATGTATTAATACAAAGTAATATACTGATACATTTTATTTGTGAAAGGAGCTACAAAAGAAAGCGAAACTTGCGAAGAAGAACAAGTTGAACGTGAAGGCAATCCATACTCTGATACAGGTAAGTCTAAGTGGTAAATGTAGGACACTTGTATACTGTAGACTTTATACAGTGAAGTCTCTATATGTCAGAAGTAATTGTGTGAGAAACAGATAAAAAAAACTGACGTATAACTTTCCCTGAAAATGTGAAATACAAATAATATCTTAGACCACTAAGTAGGTTAAGGAAGGTGAATGTATCTTACATGATGGTGATTAGTTTACACATCAATACCATTACTATAAAACAAAATCTACCTTTAAAAATATCAAACCCGAGCTAAACAAACCTTTAAATAAGGTTTGAAAGGCGAAACTATTAAAACTTTTGTAACTCAAATATATGAATTGTTAGTATAATACAATGTAAGTGTTTATGGTGATTAGTTCACATATTAAATTAAAAATAAATTAAAATCAAACCAGAGCTCAACAAAAATCGTTTAGCTCAGTATTTAGAAACTAAGTTTTGGAAACTTAGGTAACCTAGCTATATCCATTGTACGTATAATATACTATGTATGTATTTATGAAGTTTAATCACTAATTCACGACTTTGTAAATAGTAGCCACCACAAACAATTAACGCGGCTCTTCTTTCTATTGTTATTACAACGATTCAATTAAACACACACACACACACACACACACACACACACACACGAAAACAGTAGTTTCAGTAACGCTTTATTTAATTTACCTTGCGGAAAATAAGCTGAAAAAGAGTTTAAATACCACGTCTCTTATTGGATATAAACATACTAAAAATTAAACAACAGTATGTTATAACAGGTATGATATAAAATAAAACATCCATATTTTATAGAGTTAACAATATTTGTCTTAGTATGTAGAGAAAGGTCAACAGATTTTTGGTTTGAGTCTATAGTCTGGTGGTTGCAAGGCTATTGCTCCTTTTATGTAAAACACCTTTTAGTAAAAAACAAACAATTTGTTTTGTTAAACAACTGTTAATAACACTCATAACATGACGTCACTGTATCTGCATTCCCTTTTGAAAGTAAGCAATCGGTAAATTACCTCCCTTTGCATAGAAACACGACCGATTTTGGATTATTGCTATCACGTGTACGAAAGTTGATAAACATGATTTAACCAACAAATCTATTTGTTACAGGCCCCAATCCAATTTCAGGTTGCGTCTTTAAAATAGCATATCAACATCCAGATACACACACGATTTTACATATACCCAATGGGATTCATGTCTTTACATTGATTAAACGTTTTGTTTTGGTTATATTTTCTTTCTTATTTTCTTTTTTAAATTTCTTTATTGGAATATAACCGTCAATTCCCTGTCCTAAATACACAAGCCCAGCATGAAGATACACTTATAACTTAGAGATATACGCGTCTAAAGTGTCTAATTGCATAACATCTTTATTACAAACATCGGGTTTCTAAAGCCACGTTTTTTTTTGTTTCCATTCGCCATTTTCAATGAATTGCTTTCGTTCCCGATCTCGCTTTTGAGGCTTTGTTCGGAAAGTTTTCGGAGTTGTAAACATTGCGCAATACTTTATGCGGGACGTATTAAAGTTTTGACTAATATTCAATTACTGTTAATTTGATAACTTTCAAGTAAATAAAGGGTATACGTCAATACAGAAGCATTATTATGTGCACACTGCATAAAGGAAAAGTCTGGATTAACAGCGTGTTTGTGTTACTTGCCAATATAATCTCTTTAAATTTTGTTAACATTCACAACTAAAGACAATTGCTTTTGGAGAAATATATAAGAGTAAAACAATAGACCAATGTTAATGCCTTTGCCAGACAGGTCTTGCATTTGTTAATATCCCAGATATCAAGAAGTAACATATGAATCCTCAGTGGGAAAGATCTATCAATTATAAATTATATAATAAAAATAAAAAACAAAAAAAATCTCCATTTACCAGATTAAATAAAATAAAAAGCACCACTTTTACTATTAGATATTTCTTAATTGTGTGACAGTTATACATTGAGTTGTATTCGGGGATCGTCTTTCTTGGGCGATTAGTGTAAGGCGCCCTATCAAAATCTCTTACCTCTCACCGTTCAGGTCATAGGGTCGAGTCCCTCTTGGTTCAAAAACTTAACGAAGAAAGATTTTCAGTTACTTGCCGATAGAACGTAAATCTACTTAGATCAATTCTGAGGTCTTCATCCACAAATAATAAATAGATAGGCCAGACATAACCTGAAATGTGTTGAAATTGGCGTTAAACTCCATAAAAAAAGATGTGTTCAGGAGCGAAGAGAAACAAAAATGTAGTTCTCTTGCCAGATAACCGTAATGTTGGTTACTATTCCAGATAAAATAAAATAACATACATGCAGTTTGACTGCAAATGAAAATTATGATTTATCACTTTACAATACAGAAAAGCAATTCAAGATTGAAGACAAACAAAAACCCACTATTCTATTACTTATGTAACAATCTATGACCGTCTTCCCAAGATTCGTCTTTACATTTTACATGTCGAAATAAAGAAGTAATTAATAAGTATCAATAATGATTAAATGAATATTCAATTTAGATTTATAAAGAATTATATTTTTATAATTAACTGAAAAGTCATTCCTGCTACACTTAGATATCTATATAAATAGACCAAAGCAGTAAGCATACTTTTTAAAGTATCCACTTACCACTCTGTTACAGTGTTTGTTGGCAAAATTTAATGTTAAAATAAAATGACACAAGATATATTTGTCAAAGGATCATCGTACGATTCAGCTGTTGAAGACATTGATCAACTTCAAGAACAATGCAGCCATACGGACTTGTGTATAGGTAAGTCATCAGTGAATATATATGAATGGTATACGTCATTACGTGGCTGTATGTTGCACCTGACTGTTGATAGTCGGTATGCAGGGTATTGCCACTTTAAGTCAAACACTTTTTGTCAAATAAAAGCACCTTTTGACAAGTAAAACATATACTACGGTGTAAATGGTGAGAGATTACACCACAGAATGAAAAACAGTTAAAAACGTTCATAACATGTCATCACTGTATCATTTGGAATTAAATTATCTCCCTTTACATAGAACTAAGAACTTAATTTACATTCACCAGTAACACAGTGGTGACATTTTACGTGGCCATTGGTTTCACGCGCACGCGTTCACCGGGCCGATTATGATTATGAGTTTTCGGCCCGAGTTTATAAAGCAGATTTATAAACTAAGAAATATACATTTGATCTAAATTTGTGAAGGAATATGTCACAGTGTGTACGTAACCTACTACGAGAGAAATGTAAGTAAGCGGTTCGGTTAGCTCTGTCGGTAGCAATCACCCTGTAAGCGAAGGCTCCCAGGTTCGAGTCCCGGACTGGCTGCATATTTTTCTCCTGTTACATTTGGCGCCCAACGTGGGGCTGTGACTTATATATGTTCCAAGAAACATTCACATGATTCTCTGGTCTCTATGGAAATTCGGGGACGAATTCCAAAATTTGTGAGGGAATATGTCACAGTGTTTACGTAACCTACTTGGAGAGGAATTTATGTAAGCGGTTCGGTTAACTCAGTCGGTAGAGCATTGGGGGTTGTAAACGAAGGGTTATATGCAGTTATATATGCGAGTCCCGGGCTGGCTGCATAGTTTTCTCGTCCTGTTACATTTGGTGCCCAACGTGGAACCGTTACTTAAATATATTCCGAGAAACATTTCACATTATTCTCTGGTCGCTATGGAAATTCGGGACGAATTCCAAATTTGTGAGGGAATATGTCAGTGTGTATGTAACCTACTAGGAGAGCAATGTATGTAAGTGGTTCGGTTACCTCAGTCTGTAGAGCATTCGCCCTGTAAGCGAAGGGTCCCGGATTCGAGTCCCGGACTGTTTGCATATTTTTCTAGTCCTGTTACAGCAGTTATTTATTTTCTTGCTGTTTTAAAAACAGTCACTAAGGGGTCTTACAGGAATTGTGTTAGCAATACTATAAACACATTTAGTCATAATCATTTTTGTTTTTATCAAAAAGAATGCATTTCGAAGGTTTATTGAGGCTTTAACCGACGATTCACTTTGTTACAGACCGGAATCAATTGCAGGTTGCGTCTTTAAAATGTCCACATCCAGGCACACACCCGACTTTAAATATACCTTATGGGATTGTCACGTTAATGACCGATGAAACACTTTATTGTGATTTAACATTCACCACTAAGGACAATTGATTTTGGGGAAATATACGAAACAATAAACCTATGTTACTACCTTTGCCAGGCAGTCGTAAGTCTTGCATTTGTGAATATCCAAGATATAATGAAGTAACAAACGTATTTTTAGTGGAAAAGATCTAACAATTTATAAATACACAACAAACAAGTCAACAGTGATCAGGCTAATTAATATAAAAACCATCATTTTACCCGCAAACTCTATGAATGGCGGAGATTTTATACTTTTCCCAACGTCGCCATATTCGTTAAAGTTTTAATGCAAGTTGTTTAGAAGTGTGTATATCTTGCAGTTACATACATGGAACATGACATAAGTGTACATATCTTGCAGTTATATTCATGGAACATGACATAAGTGTACATATCTTGCAGTTACATACATGGAACATGACATAAGTGTACATATCTTGCAGTTACATACATGGAACATGACATAAGTGTACATATCTTGCAGTTACATACATGGAACATGACATAAGTGAACATAGCTGTCAGTGATGTGCATTAAACATGATATAAGTGTGCATAGCTTGCAGTTATATGCATGGAACATACATAAGTGAGCATAGCTTGCAGGTATATGCATGGAACATGACATAATTGTACATATCTTGCAGTTACATACATGGAACATGACATAAGTGTACATATCTTGCAGTTATATTCATGGAACATGACATATGTGTACATAGATGTCAGTGATATGCATTGGACATGATATAAGTGTGCATAGCTTGCAGTTATATGCATGAAACATACATAAGTGAGCATAGCTTGTAGGTATATGCATGGAATATGACATAAGTGTGCATAGTTTGCAGTTATATGCATGGAACATACATAAGTGCGCATAGTTTGCAGGTATATGCATGGAACATGACATAAGAGTGCAAAGCTTGCAGGTATGTGCATGAAACATACATATGTGTGCAAAGCTTGCAGTTATATGCATGGAACATGAAATAAGTGTGTGTGTATAGTTTCAGATACATGTATGGAACATGACATAAGTGTACACAGCGTGCAGTTATATGCATGGAACATGACATAAGTGTACAAAGCTTGCAGCTATATGCATGGATCATACATAAGTGTGCATAGCTTGGAGGTATATGCATGGAACATACATAAGTGTACATTGCTTGAATGTATATGCATGGAACATTACTTAAGTGTTCATAGCTTGCAGGTATATGCATGGAACATGACATAAGTGTACATAGCTTGCAGGTATATGCATGAAACATACATAAGTGAGCAAAGCTTGCAGTTATATGCATAGAACAAGAAATAAGTGTGTGAATAGCTTTCAATTACATGTTTGGAACATGACATAAGTGTACAAAACGTGCAGTTATATGCATGGAGGTCTCACTGAACAATTACCTCCCTTACATGACTGTAGCAAGATTATTACGCCCAAGAAATTAGAGCTGTGTAAAGCGGTTGGGCAATGTTTTTGTTAAAAATGCATAAAATGTCATTTCTTTGTGCATATGGGAACATTGGAACATTTTCATGATTTCTGCAAAGTTTGGTGACACTGGGAACTGTTTGATGATGCAATAACAGTTTAAAGATGCGTACTGATACACTGCAACAAATGGGTATAATAGTCAAAAATGAAGGGGTGCCATCAAACAATCGAAATTGTGAAAAAGTAACCTGGTCAACCCCATGTTTTTTCTGCATATTTGGACCAACAGAGGACTATCTATGGGAATAAGGCACTTTTAGAACCATTGGTTATGTATCCAGTGTTCCAGAAGTGCATGTCTCTATATGTAGAACAGTACAAAATTAATTGGTGTGTGAGACGTGGAGCATGACATAAGAGTGCATAGATTGCAGTTATATGCATGGAGCATGAACATTTGCCACTGAGCTACTTAAGTAGAAGAGGTGGTGATGTTTATAGTAGTAGTGGTGGTAGTAGTAGAAGTGATGGTGGTAGAAGTAGTGGTAGTTGTGTTAGTAATAATGGTCGTAAAAGTGGTTGTAATGGTAGCAGAAGTATACTAGTAGTAGTGGTTGTATTATTAACAGTAGTGATGGTAGTAGTAGTTTTAGAGGTGGGGGTGGTGGTAGTAGTAGTAGTAGAGGTGGTGGTGATAGTGGTAATAGTATGAGAGGTGGTGGTGGTAGTAGTAGTAGTAGTAGAGATGGTGGAAGTAGTAGTAGATGTGGTGGTTGTAGTCGTAGTGGAAGTATCAGTAGAAGTAGTAGTAGTAATGGTGGTAGTAGTCGTAGTATTATAGTAGTTGTGGTGGTGGTCGTAGTAGTAGTAGTGGTGGTAGTAGTACATCGAGTAGTGGTGGTTGTGATAGTGATATTAGTAGTGGTAGGGGTAGTTGTAGTAATGGTGGTGGTGGTGATGTTAGTAGTAGTGTTAGTTGTAGTATTGGTGGTGGTAGTAGATATTTATACAGGATTACTATAAGTGTTGAATATATTAGATTTAAAAGTGAATTCTACCGTTGAATTTAACTACTAGTGTTCAAGGTTAATATTCATATTGGATTTACTACAATTACAAGAACTGGATTAACGTTAATGAGAAGCTTATTAGGAGTAGTAGTAGTAGAAGTGGTGTGGTGGTGGTAGTTTTAGTAGTAGTAGTGGTGGTGGTAGTTGTAATGGTACCAGAAGTAGTGATGGTGGTGGTGGTAGTAGTATTAGAATAGTTGGTGGTGGTAGTAGTAGTAGTTGTGGTAGTTGTAGTAGTACCAGAAATAATGATGGTGGTGGTGGTAGTAGTATTAGAGGTGTTGGTGGTGGTAGTAGTAGTAGAAGTGGTGGTAGTAGTAATAGTAGTGGTGGTAGTTGTAGTAGTATCAGTAGTTGTGGTGGTGGTAGTATTAGTAGAGGAAGTAGTAGTAGTAGTAGTTGTTGTATTAGAGGTGGTGGTAGTAGTAGTAGAAGTGTAGGTAGTAGTAATAGAGGTGGTGGTGCTAGTAGTAGTGGTTGTGGTTGTAGTAGTAGTGGCAGACACCAACTGCTTATCCCATTTCTTCATGTATGCACACGCAAAATTCTTTCCCAATCGTGACCCCTTCTTTCTGTTTATAACGAGTATCTCCTAGTCAAAATGAGTAATTATCAAGAACAGTTTCAATAAATTCTATAACGTGATCCGCTGACTTAATAACCAGATTTGATCTTACATGCATCCAAACTTTCCTTTCAAGGTATAGAGGGGGTATAGTTTGCAGACATCAAAGTTTATTATATTGATTATTATAATGATGATATACTAGTGTACGAAACAGTTCTTATAAAAGTATATGAATTAATCTATTATGTTTCCGTTGATAATTCAATGTATATTCTCGGGAATAAATGTGTTCATCATTAAAATGTGTTTATAAACTTTGATTTGATTTGATATATTTTACATTATTTTACCATCAAACAATATTACACCGCAACTCCTCCTACACTCGCCTTGACGTCCTATTGCTGTTAATTTGTCAGTATGGTATTTACCGTCGCTTTCAACACTTCTACATTCTTATAGCGAAAATATCTACTTCAGACAGTATTTTAAGTGCTTCCCTACTGGAGTATCATGACGCAGACACATGGTACGATACCCAACCCTGTCACATTATGCTGACGCCGGGTCGACCAGACCTGCAACTATCCTCTAAATTCTGAGCGCCAAGCGAGGAAGCTTCTGGTACCATTTTTCACAAGTCTTTGATGTGATCCGAACGGGAACTGAACCCTTGACCTTCCACATGCGGGGCAGACGATCTACCTCTAGACCAACGCTGTGGTATATTGAAGTTCAAGTGTTTATGGAGGTTGTTCACCAGTGTACATTGCGTTATAGGAATACAGTTAAGCACAGATGTTTATGCTTATACTCCAAGGCAATATGGAACATATAAGGCTCTTCAAAGTCATATTGCATGTTGAAAAGGTTCCAATTTTCTTTTGTTTGCTTGGCTCGACGGAGGCCAGCCTAAGTATTAATTATTGATTTCCTGTTAATTACTCTATTTATAATGATGAAACAAGTCAATGCAACACAAGATGACGCAGGGTACCATAAAAATCGAGTGCTAATGAAAGGCGGTATCGACGGTAGCCGATTATGGTACTCTTTATAGTACTTTTTAAAACATGTTTTGTTGTGGGAATAATAGGCTTATATTGAATTAAATTGATGCAATTGTATACTTTGAAGTATATAGATATATTCCAATACCATTTATACTTAAACTTTGATGTTTTGATGTTTAATAATGTTTTGTGTCATATTTATCGAGATTTCTAATACCTTTCACAGTACTGTGAAATGAGAAATGTGATCGTCTGACCAACGGTACTTTTTCAAGAAGATATTTATCGATTCTAACAAACAATAAGTTTTTTTATGAGATGTTTTTTTATATTATATAGGGTTGTCTATGTATTTTATAAGTTATTTTCATTTAATTTTTTGGCAATTTAAACATTAAAAAAAAAGAATGGTCATTGATCCGGCACCGTCGATATAGTCTGGTTCCCTGCCCTACCAATAAAAAGTTTAATCGGGTTATAGCAGGGAAACAGATTACGGACGATACCGTAATAACCGTAACCGGTGTACATCATGTTTTTGCACATCGTAAAAAAACACACATTTTACTTATATATACATGAATAAGAAAATTGTTAGTTTCTTGAAGAATAATTTGAAGTCCCTAAGTAAGTGATAAATGTTTTGCATAGAAAAATAAACACAAAATCCCTAATAAAGCACCATCTGTCATTAACATTAAAAAAAAACCTACAGCGTGTATGCCCAATTTTATACCGTGCTAACACAACTTATTCTCGACGCCAAGTTTTTTGTTTATGAAATGTTATTTATTATTGATAGCAAGATCCAAAGAGGACTACAATAAACTAAAATATAATTATTAATATTAGATTTAAAATATGTAGGGTTTCTTCTCAAAGAGAGTCATAGTTGTGTTCAAAAGTAAGTTTTAAGCAGAATTAGATGGGTTTGAAGTCCTAAATGTTACCTTCCCATAAAATGGCATAAAATGTCAAAAAGTGGACATTGTTGATGAATTTCATTTTCATATTTGTTAACGACGTTTATTACAAACATAATAACAAAAAAAGAAATTTACACATTACTGTACAATGCCATGCATTACTGTACAATGCCAGCTACTATATCGATGTTTTAAAGTTACACACACTTTAAGGATTGAATAGGTTTCATTAAGGTAATACACTTTGTTTATCTTCCATAGTGTCAAAGACAGAAGAGACTGATGAAATCGCCGTACCACAGAAAGTCTATTTGGAAATAGGTAGGTCGAAGTGAAGTTTATATACTCGTATACGGAACAGTTACTGTAAAAGTATATGAATTAATATATAAATGTTACCGAGTATAATTCAAATATATACTAGGGAATAAATTTGTCATTATTAACATGTGTTTATAAACTTCATATCGATATGAATTTTGATATATGTTTACATTATTTTACCATCACATTTTATAAAACTCGCCTAGACGTCCTATTGCAGTTCATATGTCGCTTTGGCGTTTAGCGTCGCTTTCAACAATTTTTCAGTAAATGCGCGAAAGTGTCTACTTCAGACAGTTTTTTATGTGCTGTCCCAGTGGGGTATCATGACACAGACATATGGTACGATACTCAACCCAGTCATATTATACTGACACCAGGCCGGCAAGATCTTAATTCTGAGCGCCAAGCGAGGAAGCTTCTGGTACCATTTTTTTCCAAGTCTTTAATATGATCCGAAAGGGAATCGAACCCATGATCTTCCGTATGCGAGGCGGACGCTGTAACCCTAGACCACCGCTGCGGTATATTGATGTTCATGTGTTTATGGAGGCTGTTTATTAGTGTACATAGGAATGGAATTAAGCACAGATGTGTATACTTATACTCCGAGGCAGTATAGCACGTATATGGCTTTTCAAAGTCTTATTGCAGTTTGAAAAGGTCAAATTTGCTTTAATTGGCTTAATTCTACGGAGGCCAGCTTAAGTATTCAGATAAAATTTATATTTACTAGGTACTCAAAATGAAACTAGTCAATGCAACGCAATATGCACAGGGTACCATCAAAATCGGACGCTAGTAAAAGGCGGTATTGACGGTACCCGATTACGGTACTCAGTTATTTTTAAAACATTGTGTATGGGGGAATTATAGATTTATACCGAATAAAACATGAAATTGTATACTTTGGGGTATATCTGATATCATATATACTCAAATTTTGATGTTTGACAATGTTTTTTGTCATATTTATCGAGATTTCACAGTACTGTAAAATGAGAAATTTTGTGATCGTCTGACCGTAGATACTTTTTCAAGAAGATATTCATCAATCTTAACAACACTCAGTCATGTTTATAAGATGTGTTATATAATGTAGGGTTGTCTAGGTATTGCAGAAGTTATTTTCATTAAAAAAAAGTGTTTTTTGTAATGAAAACATCAAAAATCGATCCGGTACCGTCGATTTAGTCTGGTTCTCTGCCCTACTAATGAATAGTTTTATATAGTAAGGGCAGGGAACCAGACTACCGACGATAACGTAAAAACCGGTTTTCGTCATACTTTTTTGCACGTCGTAAGAAACGAATTTCACTTATATATACATGAACGTGAAAAGTGTTAGTCTCTTTTAAAATAATTTAAAATCCCCAAGTAATTGATATACACTGAAAACTATGATAATGCACCATTGGTCATTTTCATTTTTAAAACAAAATATAGCAGAGTACCAGAGAACCCCCATCAAAATGTCTAGGCCTGTATATTTACTTTGACCAAGTTAGGCCTCTGTCATACATCATACACCACCTACTCACATTTGCAGTGGGGGTAGGGAATGGCTACGTCTTGGTTCGTACTACTTGGCGTAAAACTCGATTGAGGTTCATATTTTAATACATCTTATGGTTTAATCTTAAAGTTTCTTGTGCGTGTGTTCCATTAATAAAAAATAAGTCACAAACTATTGGAGTGAATAGTAATGATATCCCCTTCCCCGTCCCCCTTCACTAGAATGCATGATTTGATAACCTACGTCTTGACTCGCAGTTTATGAGAAACTGGGTTTTATACTCATTGGAGATTCGATTTAAATAATAACGCATAAAACAAAACAAGTTGGCTGCTTTTAAAGAGCCCCCAATAATTAGGTTTTATAAAGGAATTGGCAATTAGAGTGAATGAAGGTATGAGTTAGAGTTTTTACGAAACATACTTGTTTAATCGTGTTAAGATGCAAAATTTGAGTTAAAGTAAGGAAGATAAAAACAACCGCGCACCAGGTACTTAATACATTGGTGGTACCAAAATCCATCCAGGCTCCAGCTAACCCGGTCAAATTCCGACTGAATGGAAAAATAATTATGGTGATTTTTTGGCTTAATTTGTAAAAAATGTACAGTGATAAATGAAAATTACACCACTTTAAAATCCAATCAAACTAGAAAATTATTGAGTGAGGCATTTATCCTTAAAACTGATACATCCTCAAGACATATTCTGGTAAAACATAAAAAAGAGTAATTTCTTTATAAAATCAAATGATGCATTAGAATTTAAATACATTCAAACAATACCAGTTTTATCAAGATTATTTAAATTAAAATTCATAGCTGTATATCAAACTTCAGTAAAGATATGTAAGTTGATGTAAAAGTGGTATTTCTCTCATTGTCACCTAAGTTTCATTATGCTTTGTAAAAAAAAATAAAAATGTTATTCTTTACTGTTATAATGCATTGGTATCTCCATATAATGGATTAAGAACAAAATCCAAGGCTGGATATTTTATTGTCTTATTAAAAAATATTATTCAAGTTTTAAGATCGAAATTTTTTTTTTTAAAAAACATGTTATGTCCGTAATCAGCCATAAATCTCAAGGATTAAAGTAGGCTAACTCTCAAACAATACTTCTGGCACTTGCCTATTAGATGAAGATTTAAAATATAAAAATGATATTTAATCATAAATAAAAAAAACTTTTTATAGGATTATTGTTATATATAGTGCACGTAACCAAACAGTATAGTGCCAAATATAATAACATAATTATGTTTCCTGTGGTTACTTTTCAAACCGAAGTAGTTTTATTAACTTCAGACCCTCTACTTCAATATAAAAACACTATTGTGGTGTTTAGTTTACCTTTATTTTTTACCCCCAAAGTGCAATACAATTGTGCCCTACTTCAATATAAAACACAATTGTGCCCTTTATTACGTTCAACCCGATTAACTATAAAACACTTGTTGCTTTGATACTTTAGTCGGATTAATACCATCTGAATTATGACGCATCACTCATGCCATTCAACAGCAAAATACGTATACTTTAGTTTTAAACAAGAAGCCAAGAGGACAACAAATGGACAGATAAACATTTCAGAAAAAATATTTCTCGTAACTTCCTCTTCACCAAATCGTTTAGGAGATCACCATGCAATACTGCACGTAAAATATCTAAGGTCCAGGCCTTGAACTTTCAGGGAAAATATTTTTTAATGTGTCCGTTAAAATGTGCCTATAAACCGTGCGGCAGAGGCATTTGTGGTTGAATCACACTTTTTAAAAAACTTGTCCATGATCTTGTAGTTATATAACTGTTCTGCAAGTTTGGTTCAGATTCAATGAAATATGACTAGGTGCTATTGCGTCTACAACACTTTCTTTTTGTAACTCTATTTAAAACAGTGACACCTGCGGCGGCCCCAAATTTGACGGATTTTTCACCGATTTTCTTCTTAGTCCTTATTGAGTGTTGAGACCTGTATTGAAAGATTAATTAGTGTCACTGTTTGGCAAAAGAGAACACTAGCACTGATTGGAACTGATCATACGTTTACCCGTTTAAGTTTTAATATCTTTACTTTTTAAAAAGCCCTTTCTCGTCCTTTGTTGGCTTTTCTTTTCGAGAACGAAATTGGAATAAAATCGGCAGCGTTGCGCAATGAAAACTGTAAAAGTCATCTTTATCAATTCACTTTACCTCAAAATTAACAATATATATGTCTAGAATAGTGTTACATAACGATATTGTAAAAACTATTGAAAATAACATTTCTTCCACTGAAATGTATATGTTTTACTGAAGTATTCTTTGTTTCAAATATATTTTCGGCATTCCTCTTTTTTCGCGACTGTAAAAAGAAATTAAACCATTTTCAACAACAAATTTAGTAATAACCATACGGTAGAATAAGTCATCTTTCTTTTGATACCAAATTTTGCTGTATTGCATTTCTGTACCACAGGTATTTTCATCATGTAGCACGGTATCGTTATCTAAAGATGTGAGTGTTATATGATTTATAGAACGGAAACAATAGGTATACAAAAGAACGACCGAGCGTGGAAAATTACACAGCCAGAATCACATCATATTAAATTACGAAATATGATAATACTGAAGTTAGTGCAAAAAGATTTGATTTAACCAATTTACAAGTAGTTAAAGTAAATCAAATTGAAAATGAAACTTACCAGTCATGACTACCTTATTCTTGTCCAATTCTGTTAGTACCGAGTTTCTTAAAGACAACCAATAACTCAATCGTTCGAACTAAGTAGTGTGTCTGTAATTTCAGTATTTGCTCGGTCTGTGCGGTATTTTAAGGTTGATAAACTTTGCAAACAAAGCAATGTTTGCGAAGTTGTTCCCAGAAACCAATATGGATGCCATGACCAGATAATTGTCTGACAACACCAGCTATATACAGGATGTCCGGATGAACATTTCTGAAAAGAATAAAAATATGTGAAATTTTGTTTAAAGTTCCAACAGTTTAAATATGTCAACATTTCTTTTGTTTGATATTGTATTGTTTATATTGTTTGTGACAATGTTGTGCTGTCACGCTGGACTAGCATGTCACATACACACACACACACCCTGACAAATTATAATGACACCACTTGGCATAGGCATACTTTTGAAAGAAGGGTGCAAATCAAAGAAGCTTCTGGTACCATTACTCAAATACACAACCATCCACAGTACATTCCACTACTAAAAATCTGCTGTGTTTGCTTAATAGAAGATAAAATATTTCTGTTTATTTTAAGAAACACTTATCAAACAATTTAATAAGTTGGCCATTTTTACATGCATGGTTATAAGGATACATTACTTATGGAACTTATCATCACATTCAGATTATTGTATAAATGAGAACAAATGTATTTGAAAAAAATAGTCTTAAATGCATGAACACTTGATGGTACTCAGCATTTCTGTCAAATATATGCCTAGAATATATCTATATTTTTTTAATTACATCCATGAAAAACTTTTCAGTACCCATTCAATGTAGTCAGCAGTCGGCAGCTTCACCAGTTTCTCGGTAACTGGTTCATTACAACCGTTAACGTCACATCTCATTCTCTATGGTTAAACCTGCCTTTTAAAGATATTTCTTCGAGTTACTTCTAGCGCGGAATTTTTTTTTTAAATTTTGTCCACAAGTACATTGAAGTAAGACAAGTTTAAAACACGAGAAAAAAAATATAGGTCACTATGCTTGTTTTTTTTGCTACGACTAATTTAAAACTACACCGTTTTATATTTTTCTAAATATAGACAGCAAAGGGGTGCAAGTTATAAAACATGTTTTCTTTACTAAAAAAGTGATATATTTCAACAAAATATTGTTGCCATCCATGCAACAAAAGATAAAGTATCTTAAAGAGAAACAAGAGCTGTCGGAGGGACAGCGCGCTCGACTATTCGAATATTTGTCAAAGAAGTACAACTTTGATTTAAACTGATGACAAATCAAAGCAAATAAGAGTTATCTAACTTTCTCCATTGACAAAATTGAGTAGGTCTTATAACAGCAACATCATGTATGAAGTTTTAATCACATACATGCAGTGATTGCTGAGTTATAAAATTTCTTAGTAAAACATAGGCCCCAATGTGCAAAACAAAACCTGGCAATTTTATAAGCCCTGTGGCAAGGCATCTGTGGTCAAATCAAGCTGATTAAAAACTTGTCTTGTGGTTATATAACTGCTGTGGAAGTTTGGTTAAGATTCAATGAAAAATAAAGGCGCAATCTCGTCTACAACATTTCCCCCATATAACTCAATGTAAAACAGCGACCCCTGTTGCATCCCCCAACGACGGACAGTTTACCACGACATAAGCGTTTGGCCAGCAGAGCTCATAATTTCCAACAAATTTCTTTTTTAAAATGTCGTATATATATGTGCACATATACCTCATTGGTGCTATTTTTGTGTCAGAAATGTGCTCGTATCTCAATAAAAAACGTTTCAAACGTGGATGTGTTACTTTAAGGACAATTGATTTTGGAGAAATATACAAGCGCCAAACAATAAACCTTGGTTAATACCTTTGCCAGGCAATCGTAAGTCTTGCATTTGTAAATATCCCAGATATAAAGAAGTAACATGCGTATTTTAAGTGAAAAAGTCTAACAATTTATAAATAAACAACAAACAAATCAAGAGTGGTCAGGCTAATTAATATAAAAAACATCAGTTTTAATCCGACAATTCTATGAATGGTGGAGGCTGGAAGTCTTCCCGGCCTCCCCGTTTGCATCCCATATGCGTTAAAGTTTTAATGCATGTTGTTCAGAAGTGTACATAGCTTGCAGTTATATGCATGGAGCATGATTTAAGTGTACAAATCTTACAGTTACATACATGGAACATGACATCAGTGTACATAGCTTGCAACTATATGCATTGAAAATGACTTAAGTTTACAAATCCTTCAGTTACGTACATGGAACATGACATTAGTGTACATATCTTGCAGTTACATGCATGGAACATGACATAAGTGTATATAGCTTGCAGTGACATGCATGGAACATGATATTAGTGTTCATATCTTGCAATTACATGCATGGAACATGACATTAGTGTACATATCTTGCAGTTACATGCATGGAACATGACATTAGTGAACAAAGATTGCAGTTATATTCATGGAACATGATATAAGTGTACATATCTTGCAGTTACATGCATGGAACAGGACATTAGTGTACATATCTTGCAGTTACATGCATGGAACATGACATTAGTGAACAAAGATTGCAATTATATTCATAGAACATGATATAAGTGTTCATATCTTGCAGTTACATACATGGAACATGGCATAAGAGTACAAAGCTTGCAGTTATATTGATGGAATATGACATAAATGTACATATCTTGCTGTTACATGCATGGAACACGATATACGTTAACATTTCTTGCAGTTATCTTCATGGACCATGACATAAGTGTACATAGCTTGCAGTTATATTCATGGAACATGACATAAGTGTACAAATCTTCCAGTTACATGCATGGAACATGATATAAGTTTACATAGCTTGCAGTTACATACATGGAACATGACATAAGAGTACATAGCTTTCAGTTATATTCATGGAACATGACATAAGTGTACATATATTCCAGTTACATGCATGGAACATGATACACTTTTACATATCTTGCAGTTATATTCATTGAACATGACATAAGTGTACATAACGTTCAGTTATTTTCATGGAACATAACATAAGTGTACATAGCTTGGTAGTTATATTAATAAAACATGACATAAGTGTACATAGCTTGGCAATGATATTCATGGAACATGATATAAGTGTTCATATCTTGCAGTTATATGTATGGAACATGACGTAAATATACATAGCTTGGCAGTGATATTCATTGAACATGATATGAGTGTTTTAACATATCTTGCAGATACATTCATGGAACATGACATAAGTGTACATAGCTTGGTAGTTATATTCATGGAACATGACATAAGTGTACGTATCTTGGCAGTGATATTCATGGAACATGACAAAAGTGTACATTTCTTGGCAATGATATTCATGAAACATGATATAAGTTTACATATCTTGAAGTTAAATGGATGGAACATGACATAATTGTACATAGCTTAGCAGTGATATTAATGGAACGTGAAATAAAGGGTAATATCTTGCAGTTATATTCATGGAACATGAGATAAGTGTACATAGCTTGGCTGTGATATTCATGGAACATGACATAAGTGTTCATAGCTTGCAGTTATATTCATCGAACATGACAAAAGTGTATATAGCTTGGCAATGATATTGATGGAATATGATATAAGTGGTCATTTCTTGCGGTGATATGTATGAAACATGACATTAGTGTACATAGCTTGGCTGTGATATTCATGGAACATGACATAATTGTTCATAGCTTGCAGTTATATTCATTGAACATGACAAAAGTGTACATAGCTTGGCAATGATATTCATGGAATATGATATAAGTGGTCATATCTTGCGGTTATATGTATGGAACATGACATGAGTGTACAAAGCTTGCAGTAACATGCATGAAATATGACATAAGTGTACATAGCTTGCAGACACATGTCTGGAACATGACATGAGTGTACATATCTTGCATTCACATGTCTGGAACATGACATAAGTGTTCATATCTTGCAGTGACATACCTGGAACATGACAAAAGTGTACATATCTTGCAGTCACATGTCTGGAACATGACATCAGTGTTCATTTCTTACAGTCACATGCCTGGAACATGACATTAGTATAAATATCTTGCATTTACATGCCTGGAACATGACATAAGTGTATCTTTTTTTGCAGTTACATGCCTGGAACATGACATATGTGTTCATATCTTGCAGTGACATGCCTGCAACATGATATAAGTGTACATATCTTGCAGTCACATGTCTTGAACATGACATTAGTGTTCATATCTTGCAGTCACATGCCTGGAATATGACATTAGTGGACATATCTTGCATTTACATGCATGGAACATGACATAAGTGTATCTTTCTTGCAGTTACATGCCTGGAAAATGACATAAGTGTACATATTTTGAAGTTACATGCATGCCGAATATATATGTTATACATACATCGTTATGGAATTAAAGTGGTAAAAAACACTCTGTCCCATTGGAATTCTTATATTCTAATTGGCATTAGTTTTCAAAGGGAAATTTCGATTTCAAAACTGTCGAATTTCCACAAGTTTCTAGTTTGGATGTAAATGGTCGAATTGGGATGTAAATGGTCCAATTGGATGATTCTATTGATAGATCAAATATTTTGTGTGCGTGTGGAGTAGCTACACGTGTATGTGTGTGAGTGAACGTGGGTATGTGTTTGTATGTGAATGCAGCGTAGCTTATTGTCTATGCGTGCGTGAAGCGTACGTGCGTTTGAAGGTTTGCATATGAAGCATGCGCGTGAATGCATGTGCGTGCATTAAAACTAGAAATAGTATTGACAGTAGCAAACATAAAAGCATTTATTATATGTGTGCGTGCGTGTAGTGTACTCAGTGGCAGAAATAACAACAGCAGCAGTAGAAGTAGTAGTAATAGTGGTAGTAGTAATGATGGTAGTAGTAGAAGTGGTGGTGGTTATAGTAGTAGTGGTGGTTGTAGTAGTAGTGGTGGTGGTAGTGGCGGCAGTAGTAGTGGTAGTTGTATTAATAATAGTGGAAGTAGTAGTGGTTGTAATGGTAGTAGAAGAAGTAGTGGTAGTTTTAGTAGTAACAGTAGTGATGGCAGTAGTATTATAAGAGGTGGTGGTGGTAGAAGTAGTAGTAGTAGTAGTAGAGGTGGTGATGGTGGAAGTGGTAATAGTATGAGAGGTGGTGGTGGTAGCAGTAGTAGTAGAGATGGTGGAGGTAGTAGTAGTGGGTGTGGTTGTAGTAGTAGTAATGGAAGTATAAGTAGAAGAAATAATGGTTGTAGTAGTCGTAATATTATAGTAGTAGCAGTAGTAGTGGTGTTGGTGGTGATTATAGTAGTTGTGGTGGTGGTCGTAGTAGTAGTGGTGGTAGTAGTACATCGAGTAGTGGTAGTGGTGATAGTAATATTAGTATGGGTAGTAGTAGTAATAGTGGTGGTGGTGATGGTATTAGTAGTAGTAGCGTTAGTTGTAGTAGTGGTGGTGATATTAGATATTCATACAGGATTACTATAATTGTTGCATATATTAGATTAAAAAGTGAATTGTACCGTGGAATTTAAGTACTAGTGTTCAAGGTTAATATTCATATTGGATTTACTACAATTAGAAGAACTGGATTAACGTTAATGAGAAGCTTATTAGGAGTAGTAGTAGAAATGGTGTGGTGGTGGTAGTATTAGTAGTAATAATTGTGGTGGTGGTAGTAGTACATTTAATAGTAGTACCAGTAGTAGTGATGGTGGTGGTGGTAAAAGTATTAGAGGTGTTGGTGGTGGTAGTTGTAGCAGTTGTATTAGAAGTGGTGGTAGTACATGTAGTAGTAGTAGTAGTAGTAGTAGTAGTAGTAGTAGTAGTAGTAGTAGTAGTAGTAGTAGAAGTAGTAGTAGTAGTAGTAGTAGTAGTAGTAGTAGTAGTAGTAGTAGTAGTAGTGGTGGTAGTAGTAATAGTAGTGGTAGTAGTTGTAGTAGTACCAGTTGTGGTGGTTGTGGTAGTAATATAGGTGGGAGTAGTATTAGCAGAGGTGGTGGTAGTAGTAATAGTTGTTTTAGAGGTGGTGGTTTTAGTAGTAGTGGCAGACATCAACTGCTCATCCCATTTCCTCATGTATTCACACGCAAAATTCTTTCCCAATCGTGAACCCTTCTTTCTGTTTATAATGTGTATCTCCTAGTCAATACGAGTTATTATCAAGAACAGTTGAAATTAATTCTATAACGTGATCCGCTGACTTAATAACTGGATTTGATCTTACATGCATCCACACCTTCCTTTCAAGGTAAAGAGGGGGTATAGTTTGCAGACATCAAGGCAAGATAAAAATACTATTCGCTGGCAACAGATCAGAAATTGTATTGAGTTTATTTATGAAATATATTGTATCTCGAATATAACTCTGAGAGGATTCTACAAACTCGCATAACTCCTGCTCGGCGGCTACTTCGGCAATTTCCTCGGTAGCTGTATTTACACTACTCACTATGGTTCGAAATGGTATCCCTTTTTTACGCAATTTAGGAATACCTTTTAGCTTCTTCACGTTTTCATGACATTCTTGGGACAAATCACTTAATACACATACTTTATTTCAATAGCCGTCGTGTGATGCATATGAGGACCTTATTTTGACTTAGTTGATTGATGTCTTAATACACATATAAAGGTAGCCGACCTGTGATGTATACGAGGACCTTCTCTTGACTAAGTTCATGAATGACTTAATAACCATAATTTATTTAAATAGCCGTCATGTGATGTATACGATGGCATTCTCTTGAATTCTCATGAATGTTTTTATACACATACTTAAATAGCCGTCATGTGATGTATAAAAGGACATTCTATTGACTTAGTTCATGGTTTTCTTAATATATTGATAAAAGTAGCCCTGATTTGCCTTACTTATCAAACCGCAAACAGAGATGTCACAGGACCATAAGCAGCAGCAAGGTGATAATTTACTTATTCACAACGAGGAAGTCCCATTCAAGATAATGGTTGATTCCGTTCTCGTAGTCTATCTTATGTTTAAGAAATTCGAACATACGCAGGTCGGCATTTTCCGTTTTATTCATCAATGGTTTAGCATAACCCAATACTGGCAAATGAGTCATTTTATCGCTGTCCGCGACTTAGTATTTGGCTAACAAAATAAAAAAATTCTTACACTACAGAGACAAAATACAGTATGAGGTATTGAATAGAATATCTATAATATATAATGTTTGAGATACATGTGCAGTTTTACTGCCGAGATCAAAAAACTATCCGCGATGTAGGTGATGCCTCTTTAATGTATGAACATGTATATTTCAATCGGTATTTTTTTTCATAAAATCATCAAACAAATAAAGTGTATCTACCAAGACACATACATCGGTATGGCTATATAACTGTCGTATACACTTTACAAATATTCAACGAATAAAGAGGATTAACTCATATCTTACATTTACATTACAAAATCACGCTATTACTACTTTTTTCTATACTTCAATATGCGCTATTAATATGTCTGATAATATATCGATTTTTTAAAATTTAAAAGGTTTCGTTAAGGTAAAACACTTTGTTTATTTTCCACAGCGGCGAAGGAAGAAGAGAATATCATCTAAACTATGAGCACCAAGAGAGGAAGCCTCTTGTACCATTTTTTCCAAGTCGTTGATAAGATCCGAACGGGAATCGAACCCTTGACCTTCCGCATGCGAGGCGGACGCTTTTCAATGTCATATTGCATGTTGAAAAGGTCAAATTAGCTTTTATTGGCTTTGCTCTACGGAGGCCAGCCTGACTATTAATTATTGATTTCCTGTTTGGAACTTTATAATGATGAAACAAGTCAATGCAACGCAATTTGACGCAAGGTAACATAACAATTGAGCGCTAATGAAAAGCGGTATCGACGGTAGCCGATTATGGTGCTCTTTATGGTACTTTTTAAAACATGTTTTTGTTGTGAGAATAATAGGCTTATATTGAATGAAACTGATGTCGTTGTATACTTTGAAGTATGTAGATATAGTCTTATACCATCTATACTAAAATTTTGATGTTTAACAATGTTTTGTGTCATATTTATCGAGATTCTAAGTCATGTTTATAAGATGTGTTATATAATGTAGGGTTGTCTAGGTATTGCAGAAGTTAGTTTCATTAAAAACGTTTTTTTGGCAACCAGACTACCGGCGATACCGTAATACATGTAACCTGTGTTCGTCATACTTTTTTGCACGTCGTAATAAACGAATTTCATTTATATATACATGTGAAAAGTGTTAGTCTCTTTCAAAATAATTTAAAGTCGCCAAGAAATTAATATACACACAAAACCCATGATAATGCACCATTTTCCCAAGTCTTTGATATGATCCAAAAGGGAATCGAAACCATAATCTTCCGTATGCGAGGCGGACGCTGTAACCCTAGAAGACCGCTGCGGTATATTGAAGTTCAAGTGTTTATGGAGGTTGTTTATTAGTGTACATAGGAAAAGAATTAAGCACAGATGTGTATACTTATACTAAGAAACAGTATGGAACATATAGGGCCTTTCAAAATCGGGCGCTAATAAAAGGCGGTTACATAACGGTAGTCATTTATTTTCAAAACATTGTTATTGGGATAATTATAGACTTTTACAGAATGAAACTAATAAAATCGCATACTTTGGAGTATATCTGATACCACATATACTCAAATTTAGATGTTTAACAATGTTTTGTTTCATATTTATCGAGATTTCACAGAACTGTAAAATAAGAAATTTTGTGATTGTCTGTTTTTTCAAGAAGATATTTATCAATCTTAACAAACACTTAGTCATGTTATAAAATGTGTTATATAATGTAGGGTTGTCCAGGTATTGCAGAAGTTATTTTCATTATATATACAAGAATGTGAAAAGTGTTAGTCTCTTATAAAATAATTTAAAGCTCCCAAGTAATTGATATACACACACAATCTATGGGAAGGCACCATTCGTCCTTTATATTTTTAAAAAAATATGGCAGAGTACCCGAGAGCCCCCGTCAAAATGTCTAGGCCTGTTGTTTTACTTTGACCAAGCTAGGCCTCTGTCATACATACACCACCTACTCACATTTGCAGTGGGGGTAGGGGAGAGCACTCTCCACTGCGTCTTCGTTCGTACTACTGGGCGTGAAACTCGATTGAGGTTTACATTTTAATACATCTTATGGTTTAAACTCAGTTTATTGTGCGTGTGTGTTTCTTTGATAATAATAAGTCACAAACTATTGGAACAAATAGTAATGATATCCCCTTCCAAGTAAAACTCACTAGAATGCATGATTTGATAACCTACGTCTTGACTCGCAGTGCATGATGTACTGGGTTTTATAGTCATTGGGGATTCGATTTTAGGCATATCTAAGTGGTGTGTGCATGTTTAAATAATAACGCATAAAACACAACCAGTTGGCTGCTTTTAAAGAGCCTCCAATGATTAGGTTTTATAAATGAGTTAGAGTGAATGAAGGTGTGAGTTAGAGTTTGTATGAAATATACTTGTTTTATGGTTTTAAGATGCAATATTTGAGTTAATGTAAACAAGATAAAAACAACCGGGCACCGGGTACTCAATACATGGACGGTACCAAAACCCAACCAGGTTTCAGCTAACCCGGTCAAATTCCGACTGCAGGGAAAAGTAATTATGGTGGTTTTTTTTGCTTAATTTTTAAAAAATGTACAGTGATAAATGGGAATTACATCACTTTAACATCCAATCGAACTAAACAGTTATTGAGTGAGGCATTTACCCTTAAGACTGATTTTGTGTTTACTCCTACAACCTTTTGCATATTGACCAAGCTCAAGACATATTCGGGTAAAACATAAATAAGAGCTCAATTAAAGTTATTGTGTGTTATGGTGACTGTTCCTCTATATGGTTAACTACAGAAACACTGTAGTTGGTTTGAAATGTGTGAAATGGATTTCTGATGATTAGCTGAAATTTTCAAAGTTTTATCTTTAATCGTTTTTTGGAACCATCGGAATCAACGGCCAAAATTGGTTGTTATGGTGTTGCACTTAAAAAAGTACCCTTTTTGTGAAGAGTAATTTTTTTCATAAAATCAAATGATGTATTAGAATTTTAATACATTCAAACAATGACAGTTTTATCCAGATTATTTAGATTAAAGTTCATAGCTGTATAACAAACTTCAGTAAAGATATGTAAGTTGATGTAAAAGTGGTACTTCGTTATAGCTTTTCTCTCATTGTAACCTAAGTTTCAATATGCTTTGAAAAAAAAATGCAATTAAAATGTGATTCTTTACCGTTATTATGCATTTGTATCTACATATAATGGTTTAAGAACATAATCCAAGGCCTTAAATCTCAAGGATTAATTAAAAGTAAGTTATACTCTCAAACAATATTTCTGGCACTAGCCTTTTAGATAAAGACTTAAAATATAAAAATGACATTAAATCATTAATAAAAATACTTTTTATAGGATTATTGTTATATATAGTACACGTAACCGACAATATAGTACCAAATATAACATACGTTTATTTATGTTTCCTGTGGTTACTTTTTCAAACCGAAGTAGTTTTATTAACTACAGACCCACTACTTCAATATAAAAACAATATTGTGTTTAGTTTACCTTCATTTTTGACCCCAAAGTGTAACACAATTGGACCCTTTATTGTGTTTTACCCGATAAGCTATAAAACACTTATTGCTTTGATACTTCAGTCGGATTCATACCATCTGAATTATGACGAATCACACATGCCATTCAGTAGTAAAATACGTATACTTTATACGTTTTAAACAAGAGGCCAAGAGGGCCTGAATCGCTCTACTCTCAACAAATGACAGATGAACATTTCAGAGGAAATATTTCTCGTAAGTTCCTCATCACAAATCGTTTAGAAGATCACCATGCAATACTGCAAGTAAAATATCTAAGGTCCATGCCTTGAACTTTCAGATAAAATGTTTTTTAAAGTGTCCGTTAAAATGTGCCTATAAACCCTGTGGCAGAGGCATTTGTGGTTGAATCACACTGTTTCAAACACTTGTCAGTGATCTTGTAGTTATATAACTGTTGTGTAAGTTTGGTTCAGATTCAATAAAAAAATGAAGGTGCTATCGTGTCTACAACACTTTCCCTTTCGTAACTCTATTTAAAACAGTGACGGCACCAAATAAGACGGCTTTCAGATTATATGTGGCATCTTTGGTCAAATCACGCTGGTTAAAAAACTTGTCTTGTGGTAACATAAATGCTGTGGAAGTTTGGTTAAGATTCAACGAAAAATAAAGGTGGAATCTCGCGTATATTTCCCCTATATAACTAAATGTAAAACAGCGACCACTGTTGCGTCCCCCCGACGACGGACAATTTACCACGACATAAGCCTTTGGCCAGCAGAGCTTATAATTGCCAACAGATTTCTTTTTTAAAATGTCGTATATATATGTTCATATATACCTCATTGGTGCTATTTTTGTGTCAGAAATGTTCTCGTAACTCAATAAAAAAACGTTTCAAACGTGGATGTGTTACTTTAAGGACAATTGATTTTGGATAAATATACAAGCGCGAAACAATAAACCTTGGTTTATACATTTGCCAGGCAATCGTAAGTCTTGCATTTGTAAATATCCCAGATATAAAGAAGTAACATACGTATTTTTGGTAAAGAAGTCTAACAATTTATAAATAAACAACAAACAAGTCAACAGTGGTCAGGCTAATTAATATAAAAAAACATCAGTTTTAATCCGACAATTCTATGAATGGCGGAGGTTAGAAGTCTTCCCTGCGTCGCCGTTTTCATCCCATATGCGTTAAAGTTTTAATGCATGTTGTTCAGATGTGTACATATTTTGCAGTTACATACATGGAACATGACATAAGTGTACATATCTTGCAGTTACATACATGGAACATTACATAAGTGTACATAGCTTGCAGTTATATGCATGGAGAATGACTTAAGGACGTTTCTTCGAGTTACTTCTAGCGCGGAGAATTTTTTTAAATTTTGCACACAAGTACTTTGAAGAAAGACAAGTTTAAAACACTAGAAAAAAATATAGGTCACCATGCTTGTTTTTTTTTGCTACGACTAATTTTAAACAACTACACCGTTTTACGTTTTTTAAAAGAAAGACAGCAAAGGGGTGCAAGTTATAAATCATGTATTATTACTAAAAGAGTGATATATTTCAACAAAATATTGTTGTAATCCATGTAACAAAAGATAAAGTATCTAAAACAGAAAAAATCATGATACTATTTGGGATTTCAGCTTTCATACAATGATTTTCATAAATTGTTACGATTATAAATTTGGCCGCAAATATTGCAATTTTACACTTATTCAAAAATAAAAAAAGTTCTAACACGGAGAATTGTTTCATTCTTTCTAAAATGAGGCACTTTAACAAACAATATCAGAAAATAAAATAAAAAATATATGACACCATGCTTGTTACTAATTTACAGTGCTAAATATTACCTCCCTTTTTTCATAAAATGGCCGCACTCGATGCATTTTCTCTATAATTCAATAATAAAAACAGTTCAAACATGGAGAATTGTTTCATTCTTTCTACAAAGAGGCACTTTAACAAACCAAATTGAAAATAAAATAAAAAATACAGGTCACCATACTTGTTACAAATTTACAGTGCTAAATGTTTCCTCCCCTTTGCATAAAATGGCCGCAAATGATGCATTTTCGCACTAATTTAAAAATAAAAAAAGTTCCAACGCAGAGAATTGTTTCATTCTTTCTACAAAGAGGCACTATAACAAACCAAATCAAAATATAGAATAAAAAAACAGGTCACCATGCTTGTTATAAATTTACAGTGCTAAATGTTACCTCCGTTTTTCATAAAATGGCCGCAAACGATGCATGTTCACACTAATTCCATAATAAAAAAAGTTCCAATGCAGAAAATTGTTTCATTCTTTCTACAAAGAGGCACCATAACAAACCAATTCAGAAAATAAAATAAAAAATACAGGTCACTATGCTTGTTACAAAGTTACAATGCTAAATGTTACCACTCTTTTTCATAAAATGGCCGCAATTGATGCATTTTTACACCATTTCAATAATAAAAAAATGTTTTAACGCGGAGAATTGTTTCATTCTTTCTACAAAGAAACACAACAACAAACAATATCATAAAAAAAAGTACGTCACCTTGCTTGTTACTAAGCTACAGTGATAAATGTTACCTCCCCTTTTCATAAAATGGCCTAAAATTGTCAAAATGGTGAACAGTATCTGTTGTTATTGTTTATAAATGAAGTTCTATTGCAGAGGTAACTTTCATATTTGTAAATGATGCACTACATAGCAATTATATTTTTTTGTCATTTATAATGCAATTACTGTTATGTTGCTTTTATACATTTCATATACACCGGATATTGATGAACATCAATATTTGCGAGTAATAGTTTGAAATGTTAGAGGCCTAGTGGTAAAACCATGTACTGTCAATTAAGGTTGGATCACCAGTAACCTGCTACTCAACATCATATCTTCAGAGTTTTATCTACAAGTCCATTCAAGTCATTTTTTTGGTATTTATCTTGGCTATAGTAGTCACACCATCATCCATTATTATTACATTAACTTTGACATTTTTATTCCTGTATTGGGCTACTTCCAACATTAATCTTTAAATTGTCATCCAGATTTTAGAACACTGGTGAACTGGTAGTGATTGTCCTTAATTTTTCATAATATATGCATTTCCTAAAGTCTTTTGAAAAAAGATGTTTTTTGAATACTTTTTCTTAACATGGTCCCAATATCTAATTTACTGTCACAATCCATGCTTCTAGCAACACATATTGTAATAAATTGTCCTGGTCCTGGTGTACTATTTGACTGACTTCATCACTGAAAATTAAAGAAAGTTTATATGAGATAAAGAAATAAATGACAATGTTTGTTAGTATGCAAGCTTAATTTACATCGCCACCATTTTCCCACATGGATGATGCACCCAGAAGAGTGAACAGTTCAGTCTTTTTGGGTTTATGGGGGATAGTGCAGGAAATAATTATCATAGAAACCCAATCATGTTTCACCTGTTTTTTTGATCGATGTATAGCACCATCACAAAGGTCCTCAGTTTAAAGTCCCATCTGAATGACAGTTAGCACTGTAAGTTAGCCAGCCTCATGTATCAAACTATCAGCTAATCGGTCTGGCTAAAGAACCAACAGTGTACTTTATAAAACAACACAATATATGGGTATAGTTTGACAACTCAAGGGCTATAACTCAGCAGCAATTCATGTTATAATATGTATGTTCAAAACATTGAACAAAATCTTATGGTTATAAACTTGCATGTATGTGGAAATTTTTACTGAATGAAACTGTTATGGTATGTAACAAGTAGTCAAGCGGTTGCAAGCTCAAATCCCCACTTGGCCAGTCTCTGTGATGATTTAAATATATGCAAATTCAAACATTGTGTCTCATGTTCATTCATCTGTAATCACTGATTCAAGTGGGAAAGTTGTCAGTTACTTGCACGGATATTGGACGTGCCAAACAAGTGGTCACAGGTTTGATCACCCTCAGATCCTTTGTTGTACTCATGATTATTTTGTGTATTCCATAGTAGAAATAAGCTGAAAAGGTAAACTACATTAATAATTACCATTGGCCCCTTTTGGTGATTGTCACTCCTTCATTGAATGCTTCTGTACACAATGTCTTTGTCACGATATTGATTGGCCTTGAAACTGCATTTTCATGTCTCTTCATAGTTTATGAAACTACTACAGGTATTTCAAGTTCCAACATGTCAATCCATCTGTAACCTGAGCCTCTGTTTAGCATTCCTGAAATGTGTTTATAGTTTATTATTTAAAGTTTAAATGTGTGTAATAGTTTATTATTTTCATAATTCATGTAACGATTTTCTGTTTAACAGGAAATACATAACTTGACGGAGTATAAGTTTATTTTTTACATTTACTCAATGTAAGAATACTGTTCGAATCCCCGCCTGGCAACAGTCTCCAGGATGATAGATATATGACACTATGTCTCTTTATCAATCATCTTTCACCGCTGATTCAAGTGGGAAAGTAATCAGTTACTCGAGGAGATGGGTTTGCTCGAGTATTGGTTAATCCCAGGAAACAGTGGTTAGGTGATCGTCTGATAGCCATCGAATGCATGAAAAAGACGCTTAATATACAATCAACCAATCACTTTTTATAGTTGTTCATCTCTAGAAATCATTTAGTAAGTAATCATTTTATGTGATACAACGATATTATTGATCAGTGAGTTATGATAAAGCATCAATTTACCTTATTCTCAATTGCTTTATATTGCTGTCAAATGATATTGGACTTTTCCTGTTTAACCAATGTGTCTTTTTTGTTTCCACTGTTCTTCTACTTCAACATATACAATTTATGTATAACATTGACCCATATAATTGTCTTCCATAATGTCCTTCAATACCAAACTTTTACATGCATCAGATCAGCTAAATGTCAAAATCCAAGATTTATTCTTCCTTGTCTCCATCCTGGTATGAATAATATTGTTTCAGAGAAATTCATAAGCGCTTTGGAACAAATTCACGAATGATTCATATCCGAAAATGAGTTATCCGAAATGTTACCACTACGAGTATTGAATATATTTTCGTAGTTATTTCTTCGACTTCGTTATGTACAAGCACTTCTGGTGGTTTAGAACGAAAAACAATATACTCTTCTATGCTTGTCGATCGCTTCCTTAACACAAACCTGTCTAATTTACATTTGTGACATCTCGAAATGAAAATATTCCGGTTCGTAAATATCCTAATGCGACTCGACTTTTAATAAACCAAACGGCGAAATTAGACCCCGAAACTGAAAGTAACAGAAAGGAACTATGCACGTAGCGATGCGTAGTAACAACCAGCAGAAACGTCTTTAAGTGTACAAATCTTGCAGTTACATACATGGAACATGACATAAGTGTACATAGCTTGCTGTTATATGCATGACCCATGATATAAGTGTACATAGCTTGCAGTTAAATGCATGGAACATGATATAAGTGTACATATCTTGCAGTGACTTGCCTCGAACATGACATAAGTGTAAATAGTTTGCAGTTACATGTCTGGAACATGACATAAGTGTTCATAACCTGCAGTTAAATGTCTGGAACATGACATAAGTGTACATATCTTGCAGTTGTATTCATGGAACATGACATAAGTTTACATAGCTTGCAGTTACATACATGGAACATGACATAAGTGTACATGGCTTGCAGTTATATTCAATTAACATGACATAAGTGTACATAGCTTGCAGTTATATACATGGAACATGATATAAATGTACATATCTTGCAGTTACATCCATGGAACATGACATAAGTGTATATAGCTTGCAGTTACATGTCTGGAACATGACATAAGTGTACATATCTTGCAGTAATATGCATGGAACATGATATAAGTGTACATATCTTGCAGTTACATGCATGGAACATGACATAAATGAACAAAGCTTGCAGTTATATTCATGGAACATGACATAAGTGTACATAGCTTGCAGTTACACGCATGGAACATGATATAAATGTACATATATTGCAGTTACATGCATGGAACATGACATTAGTGTACATAGCTTGCAGTGACATGCATGGAACATGACAAAAGTTTACATAGCTTACAGTTACATACATAGAACATGACATCAGTGTACATAGCTTGCAGTTATATTCATGAAACATGACATAAGTGTACATAGCTTGCAGTTATATTCATGGAACATGACATAAGTGTACATATCTTGCAGTTACATGCATGGAACATGATATAAGTGTACATATCTTGCAGTTACATGCTTGGAACATGACATAAGTGTACATTTCTTGCAGTTATATACATAGAACATGACTTAGGAGTACATAGCTAGCAGTTATATTGATTGAACTTGACATAAGTGTACATATATTGCAGTTACATGCATGGAACATGATATAAGTGTACATATCTTGCAGTTATTTTCATTGACCATGACATAAGTGTACATAGCTTGCAGTTATATTCATTGAACATGACATAAGTGTACATATATTCCAGTTACATGCATGGAACATAATAGAAATTTTAATATCTTGCAGTTATATTCATTGAACATGACATAAGTGTACATATCTTTCAGTTATATTCATGGAACATGATATAAGTGTACATAGCTTGGCAGTTATATTCATGAAACATGACATAACTGTACATAGCTTGGCAGTGATATTCATGGAAAATGATGTAAGTGTTCATATCTTGCAGTTATATGTATGGAACATGACTTAAATGTACATAGCTTGCCAGTGATATTCATGGAACATGACATAAGTGTACATATATGGCAGTGATATTAATGGAACATGATATAAGTGTTCATATCTTGCAGTTATATTCATGGAACATGACATATGTGTACATAGCTTGGCAGTGATATTCTTGGAACATGACATAAGTGTTCATAGTTTGCAGTTATATTCATGGAACATGACAAAAGTGTACATAGCTTGGCAATGATTTTCATGGAATATGATATGAGTGGTCATCTTGCGGTTCACAACAACAGAATTGTCGATTTTTGGGATCTTTTCAGATGCTCATTCACAATGCATGTATATATAGAGAGATAATTATTTGTGAATAACCAAGACATAAATATACAGACCAGACTACGGCAAGTGCTTCTAGCTACAATGCAAACCATAGATACAATATCAAGGCCTCTGCCAAACCAATAAATTTGGTGTCGACCATGACTTATATACTATGGAATTACATGCAACACATCTGGACAGGGTGGACAAATTTACATACATGAAGTGATAGCCCCATATGAGTAGGATCCAGTTAAGGATTCATGACCACTCACATGCTATATAAAGGACAGATTTATAAACTCGTTGGATCATATAGATACAGTGCATTTATATATATTTAATTTCATAAAGGGAGATAATTAAATTCACAACAACGGAATTTACGATTTTTGGGATCTTTTCAGATGCTCATTCACAATGCATGATATATATATGGAGATAATTATTGGTGAATAACCAAGACATAAATGTACAGACCAGACTACGGCGAGTGCACCTAGCTACAATGCAAACCATAGATACAATATCAAGGCCTCTGCCAAACCAATAAATTTGGTGTCGACCATGACTTATATACTATGGAATTACATGCAACACATCTGGACAGGGTGGACAAATTTATATACATGAAGTGATAGCTTTATATGTGTAGGATCCAGTTAAGGATTCATGACTACTCACATGCTATATAAAGGACAGATTTATAAACTCGTTGCATCATATAGATACAGTGAATTCATATATATTTAATTTCATAAAAGGAGATAATTAAATTCACAACAACGGAATTTACGATTTTTGGGATCTTTTCAGATGCTCATTCACAATGCATGATATATATATGGAGATAATTATTGGTGAATAACCAAGACATAAATGTACAGACCAGACTACGGCGAGTGCACCTAGCTACAATGCAAACCATAGATACAATATCAAGGCCTCTGCCAAACCAATAAATTTGGTGTCGACCATGACTTATATACTATGGAATTACATGCAACACATCTGGACAGGGTGGACAAATTTATATACATGAAGTGATAGCTTTATATGTGTAGGATCCAGTTAAGGATTCATGACTACTCACATGCTATATAAAGGACAGATTTATAAACTCGTTGCATCATATAGATACAGTGAATTCATATATATTTAATTTCATAAAAGGAGATAATTAAATTCACAACAACGGAATTTACGATTTTTGGGATCTTTTCAGATGCTCATTCACAATGCAAGATGTATATATGGAGATAATTAATTGTGAATAACCAAGATATAAATGTACAGACCAGACTACGGCGAGCGCGCCTAGCTACAATGCAAACCATAGATACAATATCAAGGCCTCTGCAAAACCAATAAAATTGGTGTCGACCATGACTTATATACTATGGAATTACATGCAACACATCTGGACAGGGTGAACAAATTTATATACATGAAGTGATAGCTTATATGAGTAGGATCCAGTTAAGGATTCATGACTATTCACATGCTATATAAAGGACAGATTTATAAACCCGTTGGATCATATAGATACAGTAAATTCATATATATTTAATTTCATAAATGGAGATTATTAAATTCACAACAACGGAATTTACGATTTTTGGGATCTTTTCAGATGCTCATTCACAATGCATGATATATATATGGAGATAATTAATTGTGAATAACCAAGACATAAATGTACAGACCAGACTACGGCGAGTGCGCCTAGCTACACTGCAAGCCATAGATACAATATCAAGGCCTCTGCCAAACCAATAAACTTGGTGTCGACCATGACTTATATACTATGGAATGACATGCAACACATCTGGACAGGGTGGACAAATTTACATACATGAAGTGATAGCTTTATATGAGTAGGATCCAGATAAGGATTCATGACTACTCACAAGCTATATAAAGGACATATTTATAAACCAGTTGGATCAAATAGATACAGTGAATTCATTTATATTTAATTTCATAAAGGGAGATAATTAAATTCACAACAACGGAATTATATATATATATCGAATACCAACTATAATCAAATTTTAACAGTGTTTTGTGTCATATTTATCGTGATTTTAAGACCTTTCACAGTACTTATTGACGGTACTTTTTCAAGAAGATATCCATCAATCTTAACAAACACAAATTTATTTTTATGAGATTTTTTTTTTATATTATATAGGGTTGTCTTTATATTTTATAAGTTATTTTCATTAAATATGGTTTTTTCTTGGCAATTTAAACATCGAAAAAAAGAATGATCATCGATCCGGCACCGTCAATATAGTCTGGTTCCCTGCCCTACCAATAAAAAGTTTAATCTGGTTATGGCAGGGAACCAGACTATAAACGAAAATGTAATAACCGGTGTACATCATGTTTTTGCACGTCGTAAAAACACATATTTTACTTATATATACATGAATAAGAAAATTGTTAGTCTCTTTTAGAATAATTTGAAGACCTAAGTAAGTGATAAATGTTTTACATAGAAAAATACATACCACATCCCTGATGAAGCACCATCGGTCATTTACATTTTAAAAAAACTTCAGCGTGCATGCCAATTCTATACCGAGCTAACACAACTTCTCCTCGACGCCAAGTTTTTGTTTTATATAATGTAATTTATAATTTATAGCAAGATCCCAAGAGGACTACCATGAACTAAAATATAATTATTAATATTAGATTTAACATATGTAAAGGTTTCTTATCAAAGAGTTTCATATTTGGGTTCAAAAGTAAGTTTAAATCGGGATTAGATGGGGTTGAAGTCATAACTGTTACTTTCCGATAAAATGGCATAAAAATGTCAAATAAGTGGACATTGTTGATAATTTTCATTTTCAGATTTGTTAATGATGTTCATTGCAAACATGATAATAATAAAATAAAAATACACATTACTCTACTATGCCACACATTACTGTACAATACGAGTTACTATATCGATGTTTTAAAGTTATACACACTTTAAGGATTGAATAGGTATCATTAAGGTAATACACTTTGTTTATCTTCTATAGTGTCAAAGATAAAGAGTGATGATATCATCCCACCACCAATAAAGAGAGAATCACAGAAAGTTTATTTGGATACAGGTAGGTCGAAGTGAAGTTTATATACTCGTATACGGAACATTTACTGTAAAATTATATGAATTATTCTATAAATGTTACCGTTGATAATTCAATTATATACTCGGGAATAAATTTGTTCATCATTAACATGATATTTTTTGTTACATTATTTTACCATCACATTTTATAACACTCGCCTCGACGTCCTATTGTAGTTGATTTGTCGGTATGGCGTTAAGCGTCGCTTTCATCAATTCTTCAGTCAAATCGCGAAAGTATCTACTTCAGAGAGTTTTTTAAGTGTTGTTCCACTGGAGTATCATGACGCAGACACATGGTACGATACCTAACCAAGTCATATTATACTGACACCTGGCCGACAAGGTCCTCTTAATTCTGAGCGCCAAGGGAGGAAGATTCTTGTACCATTTTTCCAAGTCTTTGATATGATTCGAACGGGAATCGAACCCATGATCTTCTGTATGCTAGGCGGACACTGTAACCCTAGACCACCGCTGCGATATATTGAAGTTCAAGTGTTTATGGAGGTTGTTTATTAGTGTACATAGGAATGGAATTAAGCACAGATGTGTATACTTATATTCCGAGGCAGTATGGAACAAATAGAGCTTTTCAAAATCGGGCGCTTATAAAAGACGGTAATATAAGGGTACTCTTTTATTTTTAAAAACATTGTTATTGGGGGAATTATAGACTTTTACAGAATGGTGTTTTTTCAAGAAGATATTTATCAATCTTAACAAACACTTAGTCATGTTTATAAGATGTATTATATAATGCAGGGTTGTCAAGGTATTTTTATAAATAACGTTGTTTTTTTTTGGCAATTTAAACATCAGAAATTGATCCGGTACCGTTGATATAGTCTTGTTCCCTGCCCTACCAATGAATAATTTTATATAGTTGGCAGGGAACCAGACTACCGACGATACCGTAATAACCGGTTTTCGTCATACTTTTTTGCACGTCGTACGAAACGAATTTCACTTTTATATACATGAACGTGAAAAGTTTAAGTCTCTTTCAAAATAATTTAAAGTCCCCAAGTAATTGATATAAACTGAAAACTATGATAATGCACCATTGGTCATTTACATTTTTAAAACAAAATATAGCAGAGTACCAGAGAACCCCCATTAAAATGTCTAGGCCTGTATATTTACTTTGGCCAAGCTAGGCCTCTGTCATACATTATACACCACCTACTCACATGTAGGATTATTGTTATATATAGTGCACGTAACCAAACAGTATAGTGCCAAATATAATAACATATGTTTAATTATGTTTCCTGTGGTTACTTTTTCAAACCGAAGTAGTTTTATTAACTTCAGACCCTCTACTTCAATATAAAACAACTATTGTGGTGTTTAGTTTATCTTCATTTTTTACCCCCAAAGTGCAAGACAATTGTGCTCTACTTCAATATAAAACACAATTGTGCCCTTTATTACGTTTTACCCGATTAACTATAAAACACTTGTTGCTTTGATACTTTAGTCGGATTAATACCATCTGAATTATGACGTATCACACATGCCATTCAACAGTAAAATACGTATACTTTAGTTTTAGATAAGAGGCCAAGAGGACAACAAATGGACAGATAGACATTTCAGAGGAAATATTTCTCGTAACTTCTCTTCACCAAATCGTTTAGGAGATCACCATGCAATACTGCACGTAAAATATCTAAGGTCCATGCCTTGAACTTTCAGAGAAAATGTTTTTTAATGTGTCCGTTAAAATGTGCCTATAAACCCTGCGGCAGAAGCATTTGTGGTTGAATCACACTGTTTCAAAAACTTGTCCATGATCTTGTAGTTATATAACTGTTGTGCAAGTTTAGTTCAAATTCAATGAAATATGAAGGTGCTATCGCGTCCCAAATGTGACGGCTTTCAGATTGTATGTGGATTTTCACCGATTTTCTTCCTAGTCCTTATTGAGTGTTGAGACCTGTATTGAAAGATTAATTAGTGTCACTGTTTGGCAATAGAGAACACTAGCACTGATTGGTACTGATCATACGTTTACCCGTTTAAGTTTTAATATCTTTACTTTTTAAAAAGCCCTTTCTCTTCCTTTGTTGGCTTTTCTCTTCGAGAACGAAATTGGAATAAAATCGGCAGCGTTGCGGAATGAAAACTGTAAAAGTCATCTTTATCAATTTACTTTACCTCAAAATTAACAATAGATATGTCTAGAATAGTGTTACATAACGATATTGTAAAAACTATTGAAAATAATATTTCTTCCACTGAAATGTATTTATGTTTTACGGAAATATTCTTTGTTTCAAATATATTTTCGGCATTCCTCTTTTCGCGTCTGTAAAAAGAAATTAAACCATTTTCAATAACACATTTAGTAATTACCATATGGTAGAATAAGTCATCTTTCTTTTGATACCAAATTTTGCTGTATGACATTTCTGTACCACAGGTATCTTCATCATGTAGCACCTTATCGTTATGTAAAGATGTGAGTGTTATATGACTTATAGAACGGAAACAAAAGGTATACAAAAGAACGACCGAGCGTGGAAAATTACACAGCCTGAATCAAATCATATTAAATTACGAAATATGATAATACTGAAGTTAGTGCAAAAAAAATTGATTTAACCAATTTACAAGTAGTTACAGTGAATCAAATTAAAAACGATTATTCTTGTCCAATTCTGTTAGTACCGAGTCTCTTAAAGACAACCAATAACTGTCAATTGTTGGAACTAGGTAGTGTGTCTGTAATTTCGCTATTTGCTCGGTCTGTTCGGTATTTGAAGGTTGATAAACTTTGCAAACAAAACAATTTTTGCGAAGTTGTTCCCAGAAACCAATATGGATGCCATGACCAGATAATTGTCTGAGAACACCAGCTATATACAGGATGTCCGGATGAACATTTCTGGAAAGAATAAAAATATGTAAAAATACAGTTTAACAGTTTAAATATTGTCAACATTACTTTTGTTTGATATTGTATTGTTTATATTGTTTCTAACAGTGTTGTGCTGTCACGCTGGACTAGCATGCCACATACACACACACACCCTGACAAATTATAATGACACTTCACTTGGCATAGGCCCACCTTTTAAAAGAGGGGTGCATATTAAAGAAGCTTCTGGTACAATTAGTCAAATACACAACCATCCACAGTACATTCCACTTCTAATCTGCTGTGTCTGTTTAATAGAAGATAAACTATTTCTGTTTATTTAAAGAAACACTTATAAACAATTTAATAAGTTGGCCATTTTTACATGCATGATTATAAGGATACATTACTTATGGAACTTATCATCACATTCAGATTATTGAATAAATGAGAACAAATGTATTTGAATAAATAGTCTTAAATGTATGAACACTTGATGGTACTCAGCATTTCTGTCAAATATATGCCTAGAATATATTTATATTTTTTTAATTGCATCCATGAAAAAATATTTAGTACCCATTTAATGTAGTCAGCAGTCACTAGTTTCTCGGTAACTGGTTCATTACAACCGTTAACGTCACATCTCATTCTCTTTATCAATTTCCACAATGACATCACTATGGTTAAACCTGCTATTTAAAGATATTTCTTCGAGTTACTTTTAGCGCGGAGATTTTTTTTTAAATTTTGCCCACAAGTACATTGAAGTAAGACAAGTTTAAAACACTAGAAAAAAAATATAGGTCACTATGCTTGTTTTTTTTGCTACGACTAATTTATAACTACACCGTTTTATATTTTTTTAAAGATAGACAGCAAAGGGGTGCAAGTTATAAAACATGTTTTCTTTACTAAAAAAGTGATATATTTCAACAAAATATTGTTGCCATCCATGCAACAAAAGATAAATTATCTTTAAGAGAAACAAGAGCTGTCGGAGGGACAGCGCGCTCGACTATTTGAATATTTATCAAAGAAGTACAAATTTGATTTAAACTGATGACAAATCAAAGCAAATAAGAGTTATCTAACTTACTCAATTGACAAAATTGAGTAGGAAATATAACAGCAATATCATGTATGAAGTTTCAATCAAATACATGCAGTGATTGCTGAGTTATAAAATTTCTAAGTAAAACAAAGGCCTCAATTTGCAAAACAAAATCTGGCAATTTTATAAGCCCTATGGCAAGGCATGTGTGGTCAAATCAAGCTGGTTAAAAAACTTGCCTTGTGGTTATATTACTGCTGTGAAAGTTTGGTTACGATTCAATGAAAAATAAAGGCGCAATTCCGTCTACAACATTTCCCCTATATAACTCAATGTAAAACAGCGACCACTGTTGCGTCCCCCCCCCCCTCCAACGACGGACAATTTACCACGACATAAGCCTTTGGCCAGCAGAACTCATAATTGCCAACAAATTTCTTTTTTAAAATGTCGTATATATATGTACACATATACCTCATATGGTGCTATCCTATCTTTGTGTAAGAAATGTGCTCGTAACTCAATAAAAAATGTTATAAACGTGGATGTGTTACTTTAAGGACAATTGCTTTTGGAGAAAAATACAAGCGCTAAACAATAAACCTTGGTTAATACCTTTGCCAGGCAATCGTAAGTCTTGCATTTGTAAATATCCCAGATATAAAGAAGTAACATGCGTATTTTTAGTGAAAAAGTCTAACAATTTATAAATAAACAACAAAAAAATTAACAGTGGTCAGACTAATTAATATAAAAAACATCAGTTTTAATCCGACAATTCTATGAATGGCGGAGGTTGGTAGTCTTCCCGGCCTCGCCGTTTGCATCCCATATGCGTTAAAGTTTTAATGCATGTTGTTCAGAAGTGTACATATCTTGCAGTTACATATATGGAACATGACAGAAGTGTACATATCTTTCAGTTATATGCATGGATCATGATTTAAGTGTACAAATCTTGCAGTTACATACATGGAACATGACATAAGTGTACATAGCTTGCAATTATATGCATGGAAAATGACTTAAGTGTACAAATCTTGCAGACACATACATGGAACATGACATTAGTGTACATATATTGCAGTTACATGCATGGAACATGACATAAGTGTATATAGCTTGCAGTGACATGCATGGAACATGATATTAGTGTTCATATCTTGCAGTTATATGCTTGAAGAATGACTTAAGTGTACAAATCTTGTAGTTACATACATAGAACATGACATAAGTGTACATAGCTTGCAGTTATATGTATAGAACATGATATAAGTGTACATAGCTTGCAGATATATGCATGGAACATGATATAAGTTTTCATATCTTGCAGTGACTTGCCTGGAACATGACATAAGTGTAAATATTTTGCAGTTACATGTCTGGAACGTGACATAGGTGTTCATTGCTTGCAGTTACATGCATGTAACATGACATAAGTGTACATAGCTTGCAGTTAAATGTCTGAAACATGACATAAGTGTACATATATTGCAGTTACATGCATCGAACATGATATAAGTGTACATATCTTGCAGTTACATGCATGGAACATGGCATAAGTGACCAAAGCTTGCAGTTATATTCATTGAACATGATATAAGTGTATATATGCATGGAACATGGCATAAGTTTACATACCTTGCATTTACATACATGGAACATAACATAAGTGTACATATCTTGCAGTAACATGCATTGAACGTAATATAAATGTACACATCTTGCAGTTACATGCATGGAACATGACATAAATGTACATATCTTGAAGTTACATGCATGTAACATGACATAAGTGTACATATCTTGCAGTTATATACATGTAACATAGCATAAGAGTACATAGCTTGCAGTTATATTGTTTGAACATGACATAAGTGTACATATATTGCTGTTACATGCATGGAACATGATATACGTTTACATTTTTTGCTGTTATCTTCGTGGACCATGACATAAGTGTACATAGCTTGCAGTTATATTCATGGAACATGACATAAGTGTACATATCTTCCAGTTACATGCATGGAACATGATATCAGTTTACATATCTTGCCGTTACATACATGGAACATGACATAAGAGTACATAGCTTGCAGTTATATTGATGGAACATGACAAAAGTACATATCTTGCAGTTTCATACATGGAACATTATATAAGTTTACATTTCTTGCAGTTATTTTCATGGACCATGACATAAGTGTACATAGCTTGCAGTTATATTCATGGAACATGACATTAGTGTACATATCTTCCAGTTACATGCATGGAACATGAAACAAGATTACATATCTTGCAGTTTTATTCATTGAACATGACATAAGTGTACGTAGCTTTCAGATATTTTCATGGAACATGACATTAGTGTACATAGCTTGGTAGTTATATTAATAAAACATGACATAAGTGTACAAAGCTTGGTAGTGATATTCATGGAACATGACATAAGTGTTCATAGCTTGCAGTTGCATGCATGGAACATGATATATGTGTACATAGCTTGCAGTTACATACGTAGAACATGACATAAGTGTACATAGCTTTATTAATTCGTCCCGACATCGCCTGCATGGCTTGCAGTTCTATGCATGGAACATGTCATAAGTGTGTTTAGCTTACAGTTATATGCATGGAATATGATCTCAATGTGCATAGCTGGAATATGATATCAGTGTGCATAGCTTACAGTTTTATTTATGATACATGACATAAGTGTACATAGCTTGCACTTATATGCATGGAACATTACAAAAGTATGCAGAACTTGCATTTCTATGAATGTAACATGACATAAGTGTGCTTAGCATGATATAGTGTACATAGCTTGCCGTTATATTTATGGAATATTATATAAGTGTTCATAGCTTGCAGTTATATGCATGGATAAACACAAGTGTACATGGCTTTCAGTTATATGCATGGAACATGACATAAGTGTAAATAGCTTGCAGTTATATGCATGGAACGTGACATAAGTGTGCATAGCGTACAGTTATATTCATGGAACGTGACATAAGTGTACATGGCTCGCATTTCTATGTATGGAACATGGCATAAATTTTCATGGCTTGCAGTTATATGTATTGAACATGACATAACATTGATATTGATGGAACATGGCATAAGTGTACATGGCTTGTCGTTTTATGCATGAAACATAACATAAGTGTACATAGCTTGCAGTCATATTCATGGAACATGACATATATGTGCATAGCTTGCAATTATATTCATTTAACATGTCATAAGTGTACATACCTTGCAGTTATATTCATGGAACACGTCATCAGTGTACATGACTTGCATTTACATTCATGGATCATGACATAAGTGTACCTACATTGCAGTTATTTTCATGGAACATGACATAAGTGTGCCTAGCTTGCAGTTTAATTCATGGACCATGATACAGGTGTACATGGCTTGCAGTGATATTCATGGAACATGACATCAGTGTACATGGCTTGCAGTTCTATTCATAGAGCATGTCATAAGTATACATAGCATGCAGTGATATTTATGGAACATGACATAAGTGTACATCGCTTTGAGTTATATTCATGGACTGTGACAAAGTGTACATAGCTTGCAGTTATATTAATGGAACATAAGTGAACATGGCTTGCAGTTATATTCATGGAACTTGACATAAGGCTACATGGCTTGTAATAATATTGATTGACCATGACATAAGTGTACATAGCATGCAGTTATATGCATAGAACAAGACATAACTGTACATGGCTTGTAGTTGTATGCATGGAACATAACATAAGTGTGCATAGCTTGCAGTTATATGTATGGAACATGAGATAAGTGTACGTAACTTGCAGTTATAGGAATGGAACGTGACATAAGTGTACATAGCTTACATTTATATTCATGGAAAGTGACATAAGTGTACATGGCTTATAGTTCTATGTATGGAACATGGCATAAATGTACATGGCTTGCAATTATATGCTTTGAACATGACATAACTGTACATGGCTTGTAGTTTTTTGCATGGAACATGGCATAAGTGTACATAGCTTGCAGTCATATTAATGGAACATGACATAAATGTACATAGCTTGCAGTTATATTCATTGAACATGTCACAAGTGTACATATCTGGCAGTTATATTCATAGAACACGTCATCAGTGTACATGGCTTGCAGTTACATTCATGGATCATGACATAAATGTACCTACATTGCAGTTATATTCATGGAACATGACATAAGTGTGCCTAGCTTGCAGTTTAATTCATGGACCATGATACAGGTATACATGGCTTGCAGTGATATTCATGGAACATGACATCAGTGTGCATAGCTTGCAGTTCTATTCATAGAGCATGTCATAAGTATACATAGCCTGCAGTGATATTTATGGAACATGGCATAAGTGTACATGGCTTGCAGTTATATTCATGGAGTGTGACATAAATGTACATGGCTTGCAGTTATATCTATGGAACATGACATAAGTGTACACAGCTTGCAATTATATTCATGAAACATAAGTGAACATTGCTTGCAGTTATATTCATGGAACATGACATAAGGCTACATGGCTTGCAATTATATTGATTGCCCATGACATAAGTGTACACAGCTTGAAATTCTATTCATTGAACATGACATAAGTGCGCATAGCTTGCAGTTATATTCATGAAACATGACATTAGTGAACATGGATGCAGTTAAATTCATGGATCATGACATATGGCTACATGGCTTTCAATTATATTCATTGAACTTGACATAAGTGTGCATGACCTGCATGTAACATGAAATAAGTGTATATAGCTTACAGTTATATTCATGGAACATGACGTAAGTGTGCATAAATTTCAGTTATATGCATGGAGCATGCCATAAGTATACATAGTTTGCAGTTATATTCAGCGAACATGACATAGGTTTGCATAGTTTGTAGTGATATGCATGGAACATGATATAAGTGTACATGACTTGCATTTATATTCATTGATCACCACATCAGTGTACATAGCTTGTAGTGATATGAATGAAGCATGACATAAGTGCGTATAGCTTGCAGTTATATTCACAGATCATGACATAAGTGTACATGGCGTGTAGATATATTTATGGAACGTGGTATAAGTGTACATAGCTTGTAGTTATATTCATGGAATATGATATAAATGCATAGATTGCAGTTATATTCATGGAATATGTCATACGTGTACATAGCTTGCAGTGATATGCATGGAGCATGACATAAGTGTATCCATTAGACTACCACCCCGCAAAGTCATATTGCGTCATATTTTGTATTAAACCATGACATACCATGTAATTTAACAGGAAAAGAAAATCATGATTGATCACTTTACTAAGAAGAATATATTCAAGATGGAGGACAAATACAATATAAAAACACTGTAATATTACTTAGATATCTATAATGTATAGAAGTACTATGAAACCTGCCTTTTTAAGTACCACTAAGTTAAACATCTCTGTTTTCCATTTCTATCCATTTACAAAAAAAAACAAAACAAAATAATTGCCAAGACAATTTTTGTAATGTCGAAAACTTTTGTTCTTTGTTTTTCTTTATTCTTTCCAATTCAATTGCAAAACTTCCCAGGGGAAGATAGAAAGCTGTAACAATACAAAAATGATTATTAATGTACTAAATAAATCTACTGAAGATATACAATAGGGTTTTATAGTTTTGCCTAAAAATAACCCAGAAATAACCTAAATTTCTGATATTTGAAGCCTATAAAATATTATGTTAGGAGTACTTCTGGCACTTTGATTCCATGAAAAATGTTGAACATGCTTGATACAAGCCTAAAAGTCACAATTCTAGTGAATTATATAAGCCTACAACATATATAACCACAATCATTAAATTCCACTGACAGTGTATATAACATTCATTGATTAGGTATCAAATTAGCCGAAAATTGCATTCGTACGACACAGCGAAAATAACGGAATAATGTTTACAAATAAAATCATGGCATTGCAAATAGAACATTAGACAAGATTATAGAAACATACATGAAAACGTATTTACATACAATATAAACTGTTAATATCATGGTGCAAAGTCTAAACTTACTCTGTGGGGGACCTTATTTTTCCTTGAAAGTCATATATATATGCCCATGTGCGTTAGTCACCATTTTTACTAGGAATCCGAATTACTAAAGCGAAAGTACAACACGTGAACAACGGGGTAAGGGAGCTAACTCCGATAGAATAATTAGGAAGTTAGTATCTTAGTTAACGCTAACACTTTTAAAAACTGAAACAGGACCATTCTAAATACAAAAATGCATCAGCTTTATTACCGTGTCATTTCTCATACTTGGCTTTATTTGAAATTGTTTATTTGTAGTAATCATTTCTTTAAATGGATTGGGGCGTAAATGTGTTGATATAAATTAATACACTGATGCATTTATTTGTGACAGGAGTAACAAAAAAAGAAGGAGAAACTTGCGAAGATTCGGAAAAAGTTGAACGTTACTCTGATACAAGTAAGTCTAAGTTGTAAATATACGAGTAATGTGTGTGTCACGTGTAAACTATATTGTCACTATATATCAGAAGTAGTTGTGTGAGAAACAGAGAAAAAAACTAAACTGATCCAAAACTTTCCCTGGAAATGTCAAATACAAAAAACTTATCCCACTAAGTAGGTCAAAGTAGTTGAACGTTTCCAACATGATGATTATCAGTTAACACAATAAATACTATTACTATAAAACAAAATATATTTTTAATAATAATAACTCGAGCTAAACAAACAACTTTAACATAAGATTAGTTTTACATACTCAATTTGTTCCACGACCTTATAAAAAGATGCCTACCAAAAACATAAAACTCGATTATTTCCTTAATTACTAGAACGATTCAATTAAGCACACACACGCAAACAGTAGCTTTGAGTATAAGTGCTAACGCTTTATTTTATTTACATTGCGAAGAATGAGTGGAAAAGGGGTTTGTATACCACGTCTATTGTATATATGCGCAAAAGTAAAAAATCAGTATGTTCATACAAGTAAAACACTATCATAAAATAAGATTTTATAGAGTTAACATTATTTGTCTAAGTACATTATGAAAGGTCAACAAATATTTGGATTCATCTATAGTGTGGTGGTTAGGCGGTTATAGCTCTTTTTACGTAAACCACTGTTTTGTCAAATAAAACACATTTTGTTTAGTTAAACAACAGTTAAAATAATTCATAACTTGGCATGGACTAAGTTCTTTACCGCAGTACAGACTCAGGCACAGGTAAGTCAACACTGAATATATATGAATAGTATACGTCATAACGTGACTGTATGCTTCCCCTGATTGTTGATATCAGACAGGACGGAATAGATGATAATCACTTACTAAAATACATGACAGTGATTCAGATACACTTGTTTACAATACTTTTTTTACTTGAACTCACATTCAATACTGTCTTCTCTGTCATAAGCATAAACTCTATATAATTAAAGTGTCTTGAGTAAATCCAGCTTTAATACAATAACGTTTCTAACGTGGTTTCTTCATATCATGTTACATGGCGGCGACCAGTTCATTTCATAATTATCACAAAAGCGTCTTTTATTGTTGTCATGGCAATCGACACGGACAATCTATCCCACATTTTCAATTATGACTATCCCTATGCCCAATGTTTGTTACATTATTTATAAGATAGAGTTGAGCTAAACATTCAACTTATACCGAACGTCTACGCCATTACCAAGGTCATGACAATAGCTATTTGGTTTTCAAAAGACGAGGTAAAACTTTACAGAGATCATGGTAGTAAGTTTCACTTCAAACAACATATTAACTTTGTTAAATGACGTTTGTTTTGGTCCCAGTCTATCCAAATTATGATCGTTGTCCAGCAGTCGTCTCGAACTAGGATATATATTCTGCTGTCGATCACAATTACAATACCTATCTAGCAGTCTATCCCAACTAGATATTTATCCAGCAGTCGTCACGCAGTATTTCACAATTATGGTCTTTGTCCAGAAGTTGATTCCAACTATGATCTCGATCCAGCTCCCTTTACCAATGATACTTTTAGGCCAGCCACTTACCCGAACCATGATATTTACCCAGCAGTATTTCCCAATTATAACCTTTGTCCTAAAGTATATATCATCTATGATATCTAGCCAGCAGTTTTTCCAAACTATGATACCTATCCAGAAGTCTATCCCAAATAGGATATCGGTCCAGAAGTGTATTCCATCTTTTATATTTGGCTTACCCGAACTATGATATATATTCAACAGTGTATCCCAACTATGATCTTAGGCCAGCCGCTTATCCGAACTGTGATATGTATCCAACAGTCTAGCCAAATCTAAAATTTTTATTAATTCAATTTTCAATATAAATTAACTATTTTACTTCATGTGATAAGCAACTAATATGAAATGGATTGAGAAAATAAACTCTTAATAATATGAAATAAGGCAATGCCTAAAAGGAGACTTATGCATTCCCATCAATACATTTAATATGGTATAATTCTGAAGCTTACCTGCTCAGTAAATCTATCATAGTTTCTTCATGTGATAATCTATTGTTAGATGTCATGGGAGATGTTACATGTATAGTAGATTTAGTAGCTTCTACACTCCAATTCATTTGTTTCAAGAAAATAGACTTGAGTCAGATTCAAAAAGCTTTTAGCTTTCTTTGTAATCTTTAAAACTTAAGTACCGAATACGCATAAACTGCTCGCCTTGTTCTCTCTTGTCATTTCTTTTCAAATTTTAAATGAACTAAAGCCTGTTAATAAAAATAAGAGTGTGAACTTGGAAGTAGACCAATGGCATAATATTACAAAATATTTAAGTTCTACAATTTATATTTTCAGAGTGTAATGTTGTACAACCTTTATCATTAATACTGGCAGCACAGAACGGCCATATTGATGTAGTTACTCATCTTCTCGAACATAACGCAGACGTAAATCAGTGTGGGAATGACCATGCATCACCGTTATATATCGCAGCGGAGAACGGCCATATTGATGTTGTTACTCTCCTCCTCGAACATAAGGCAGACGTAAATCTGTGTAGGAATAACGGTGCATCGCCGTTATTTATCACAGCGCAGAACGGCCATATTGATGTAGTTACTCTCCTCCTTGAACATAAGGCAAACGTAAATACGTGTAGGAATGATGGTGCATCACCGTTATATATCGCAGCGGAGAACGGCCATATTGATGTTGTTACTCTCCTCCTCGAACATAAGGCAGACGTAAATCTGTTTTGGATTTACCGTACATCACCGTTATATATCGCAGCGCAGAACGGCCATATTGATGTAGTTACTCTCCTCCTCGAACATAAGGTAGACGTAAATCTGTGTAGGAATGACGGTGCATCACCGTTATATATCGCAGTGCAGAACGGCCATATTGATGTAGTTACTCTCCTCCTCGAACATAAGGCAAACGTAAATACGTGTATGAATGATGGTGCATCACCGTTTTATATCGCAATGAAGAAAGGCCATATTGGTGTAATTGCTCTCCTCCTCAAACATAAGGCAGACGTAAATCTGTGTAGGAATGATGATGCACCACCGTTATATATCGCTTCGCAGAACGGCCATATTGATGATGTTACTCTCCTCCTCGAACATAAGGCAAACGTAAATCTGTGTTGGAATGACGATGCACCACCGTTATATATCGCAGCGGATAACGGCCATATTGATGTTGTTACTCTCCTCCTCGAACATAAGGCAGACGTAAATCTGTGTAGGAATGACGGTGAATCACCGTTATTTAGCGCAGCGGAGAACGGCCATATTGATGTTGTTACTCTCCTCCTCGAACATAAGGCAGACGTAAATCTGTGTAGGAATGACGGTGAATCACCGTTATATATCGCAGTGCATAACGGCCATATTGATGTAGTTACTCTCCTCCTCGAACATAAGGCAGACGTAAATCTGTGTAGGAATGATGGTATATCACCGTTATTAATCGCAGCGGAAAATGGCCATATTGATGTAGTTACTCTCCTCCTCGAACATAAGGCAGACGTAAATCTGTGTATGAAGTATGGTGGTTCACCGTTATTTATCGCAGCACAGAAAGGCCATGTTGATGTATTTAATATTTTTCTTCAGTTTGAAGCAAACATTAATCAGTGTCTAGATTATGGTGTTTCTCCATTATTTATTGCGGCAACACAGGGTCATACAGACATAGTGCGCATATTGCTGAAAAGGAAAGCAGATTTGAAAACACACTGGAAAGAAACACGATTATCAAAAGTGTTCGTTACACACGAGACTCGCGGCCTTTACGAAATACAGCTTCAATTAAATGATGACTCAGTCTTTGACAAAGTAGCTCTATCTAAGCATGGTGTATCGCCTTTATACATCGCGGCACAAAACGGACATACACAAATAGTTTGTATGTTGCTGGAATACAAGACAGACGTAGATATAAATCAGTGTTGGGAGGAGACAGGACAATCCCCGCTGTTTGCCGCATCGGGTTTAGGGAGAACAGAAGTGGTGCAGATATTATTAGAATATGGTGCTGACACTAATATTTGTAGTAGAAAGATAGGCGAGTCTGCTTTGACGGTAGCTGCAAGAAATGGCCACAATGATATTGTAAGGTTATTAAAAAGTACATAGCTGAAACAGCAGTGTAAATGAAGTACGGTGGTCAGGAGCTGATTTGTTATCAGAGGAAAATGGCTGGTTTATTACTAACTTGGTCTGGTGAACCATACCTAATATGCCAACGTACCGTGCTGATTTGATAAATTTGGGCACTTTTTATTTTTTCAAATATACCATATGAACTTGGTCTAGTGTACCATACTTACTTAGTCGTGTGACCATACCAATATGGCCAAATATACTATACTTACTTGGAAAAGGGTAACATACAAACTTGGCAAAGTGTACAATACTTACTTGGTCAGATGACCATACTTACAAGGCCAAATATACCATATTTATTTAGTAAAGTGTACCATAGTTATTTGGTTAAGTGTGCCATATTTCTTTTTGTTTTTTAATTTATTTATTCTTATATTATTTTACATTATATATACATATTTAAGTATAGTTCTAATCAAATAACAAAATATCTTTCTCGCTATACAGCATATCTTTTTCGCTCAGCCATTCCCTAGTTGGTAAATAAACTGACTATATGTTAATATATATACATTGTCATATCCGTTATCATTGACATTGATATGTATATATTGCCATTGACAAATTCATGGACATTTATATATATAATGTCATTCACATATCCATTGTCATTGACACAACCATTGATATATACATAGTCACTGACATATCCATTGTCACTGATAAATCTATTGTCATTGACATATTCATGGACATTGATATATATATATTGTCATTGACATATTCACGGACACTGATATGTATATATTGTCATTGACATATTCACGGGCATTGATATGTATATATTGTCATTGAACTATTCATTGTCATTGCCATATTAATTGCCACTGATATATTCATTGTCACTGTCATATCCATTGTCATTGATTTATTCATTGTCACTGATATATTCATTGTCATTGACATATCAATTGTCATTGACATATCCATTGTCATTGACATATTCATTGTCACTGATATATTCATTGTCATTGACATATTCACGGACATTGATATGTATATATTGTTATTGAACTATTCATTGTCATTGCCATATTCATTGTCACTGACATATTCATTGTCACTGATATATTCATTGTCATTGACATATCCATTGTCATTGACATATCCATTGTCATTGACATATTCATTGTCACTGATATATTCATTGTCATTGACATATCCAATGACATATTCATGACATTGATATGTATATATTGTCATTGACATAGCCATTGTCACTGATATATCCATTGTCATTGGCATATCCATTGATATGTATATACTGTCATAGCCATTGTCATATTCATTGTTATTGACATATTCATGGACATTGATATATATATATTGTCATTGACATATCCATTGTCATTGGCATAGCCATTGTCATGGACATATTCATTGACATTGATATGTTTATAAATAATGTCATTGACATATCCATTGTCACTGACATATCCATTCTCACTGATATATCCATTGTCATTAACATATTCATAGACATTGATATGTATATATTGTCATTGACATATCCATTGTCATTGGCTTATTCATTGTCATTGATATATACATTGTCATTGACATATTCATAGACAATGATATGTATATATTGTCATTGACATATCCATTGTCATTGACATATTCATCGACATTAATATGTATACATTGTCATAGTCATCGACATATTCATAGACAATGATATGTATATATTGTCATTGACATATCCATTGTCATTGACATATTCATTGTCACTGATATATTCATTGTCATTGACATAGCCATTGTCATTGACATATCCATTGTCATTGACATATTCATTGTCACTGATATATTCATTGTCATTGACATATCCATGAACATTGATATGTATATACTGTCATTCCCATTGCCATAGCCATTGTCATTGACATATTCGTGGACATTGATATGTATATATTGTCATTGACATATCCATTGTCATTGACATATTCGTTGTCACTGATATATCCATTGTCAATGACATATTCATGACATTGACATATTCATTGTCATTGACATATTCATTGTCATTGACATATTCATTGTCACTGATATATCCATTGTCATTGACATATTGATGACATTGATATGTATATATTGTCATTGACATATTCATTGTCACTGATATATCCATTGTCATTGACATATCCATTAATATGTATATACTGTCATAGCCATTGTCATATCCATTGTCACTGACATATTCATGGACATTGATATGTATATATTGTCATTGACATATCCATTGCCATTGGCATAGCCATTGTCACGGACATATTCATGGACATTGATATGTTTAAAAATAATATCATTGACATATCCATTGTCACTGATATATCCATTGTCATTAACATATTCATAGACATTGATATGTATATATTGTCATTGACATATCCATTGTCATTGGCATATTCATTGTCATTGATATATACATTGTCATTGACATATTCATAGACAATGATATGTATATATTGTCATTGACATATCCATTGTCATTGACATATTCATGGACATTAATATGTATACATTGTCATAGTCATCGACATATTCATAGACAATTATATGTATATATTGTCATTGACATATCCATTGTCATTGACATATTCATGGACATTGATATGTATACATTGTCATAGCCATTGTCATCGACATAGCCATTGTCATTGACATATCCATTGTCATTGACATATCCATTGTCATTGACATAGCCATTGTCATTGACATATTCATGGACACTGATATGTATATATTGTCACTAACATATCCATTGTCATTGACATATACATTGTCACTGATATACCCATTGTCGTTGACATAGCCATTGACACATACATTATCATTGACATGTATATTGTCCTTGACATAAACATTGACATATGCATTGTCTTTGAGATATACGGTGTAGTTGACATATACATTGTCATTAACATATTCATTGTCTTTACGAAACACACAAGGTCAAAGGGACACCTGCCAGTTTTAGTAAATCTTCACATACTACTTATTCTGAAACAATTTTCTGCTAGAATCATTTCCCCTACGTTTATTTTTGTATTTGGTACAGGGGTACAACTCTCGTACATGTAAATGATTAAAAAGCATCACATTTCACACTGTATCATTGTGTGGTTATTTATGAAAGAAATTATAATTTGAGAATTTGTAAATATATTTTCCTCATATTTTCACACCATTAGCTTTAAGATATGGTAATTAAACACAGGTATAATCAATTCTTCAATATTGTCAGATTTTGTTTTTTCTAGAGATTATAACATTTAATCGGAAATTGAATGGAAAACAACATTGTTGCTTATGTTGCAATATTTCTTTATAAAACAATTCAGTACCTTGGATAATATCAATATAAAAATATTGTTAAAATGTTTTATCAATCTGAGCCAAAGCTTTAACGACCACTGGTTATCTATCCTTCATCCGTTCGGGGAAAAAATCTATCCTTCATCAATTCCGGGGAAAACGATATCCTTCATCCGTTCGGGGAAATACTCTTTCCCTCATCTGTTCGGTGAAAACTCTATCCTTCATCCGTTCGGGGAAATAATCTATTCTTCATCCGTTCGGGAAAAAACTCTATCCTTCATCAATTCCGGGGAAAACGATATCCCTCATCCGTTTGGGGAAAACGATATCTTTCATCCGTTCGGGGAAAAACTCTTTCCTTCATCCGTTCGGGAAAAACAATATCCTTTATCCATTCGGGGGAAAAACTCTATCTGTCATCAATTCCCGGGAAAACGATATCCTTCATCAATTCCGGGGAAAACTCTATCCTTCATTCGTTCAGGGCAAAAACTCTTTCATTCATCCGTTTGAGGAAAAACTCTGTTCTTCGTCCGTTAGGCGTCTGTAGTAAAACATTTTCTTTAAAACTACAAATGCTAAAGATTAGATGTAAATATATTTGATCTTGCCCTAGATATGGTTATAATTGAGCCTGCGATAGATGTGGTTATATTTGACCCTGCGCTAGATGTGGTTATATTTGACCCTGCCCTAGATGTGGTTATATTTGACCCTGCGCTATAGGTGGTTATATTTGACCCTGCCCTAGATGTGGTTATATTTGACACTGTCCTAGATGTGGTTATATTTGACCCTGCGCTAGATGTGGTTATATTTGACCCTGCAATAGATGTGGTTATATTTGACTCTGCCCTATATTAGCTAGGTGTGTGTGGAAGAGGGGGCACATTAGAATTTTATAGAAAAAAACTTAAACAGATCTTCTCCTGTAACTTGTTGATGTTATATATTTTGTATAGAATTACAACATTTCTTTGCATAATCATGCTCAAATTGTTTTATACTACATATATTTTACAATATGTTAGTTGTCTGTGATGATAAGGAGAAATTGCAATGTTTCTTTAGAATGTAAGATTGTTACATTTCGAAAAGGAGCTGTAAAACTTACATTTGATCAAATGTATGGCACCCATTCTGCTGCACTAATCGATGAACTCAATCAAAAAAGGTTTCCTGAAAGGTTTAAATTTCAAAATGCCACTTTGCTGTTTAAAACGTTTAACAACCTACCGCTTATATATTGTATGTGCATTTACACTAACTTCTAATGTTCATAAAACAAAACAAAATAAACAAACACAATTTGTTTTGTTTGGGAATTAAACTATACGGAGCTATTCCATATCATATTAAAAAACGCTCAATTATTTTAAAACAATTTTTATACAGTGGAGCAAGCAGAATATCAAATTACAGTTTTTGGACTAATCTCGCATTTCTCTTTATTGAATATTCTCCAGTACTTGTATATATTATGTTTATAACTATAGCTGTAGTAATAGTAAACCTTTCTGTAAATAGTGTATATCGTCGCTGGACTCTTATAAGAGATCTATGTCCATTTTTTAAATAAAAATGAGATTTTTATACCGTTTGATTATGTTATATTAATATTGTTGAGGGCCTCGTGGTAGACTAACGGTAATTGCCATGGTTCCCTTTAATAACATGAGTTCAAAGTGACACCTGGTATTTGCCGATTTGATTTTTTAATACAAAAGTGACGGTCAATTTGTTTTGTTTGATTGAATATTTGGCGTCATTTTTATGTCATCAAGGGCTAACAGTTAACCTAATCACTCTTTTCTGGGATTTTAGCAGGTTAACCAGTACTCGAGTACATCTATCAGCATAAGTTACTTGTATTTTTCCCACTTATATCAGTGATGAGATACAAATGATAATGAGACGTAATGTCGTATATCAATCATCACGGGGACTGTGGCCGGGTGAGGATTCGAAATCACGATCTCTGGAACGAACTGACTGAGCTAACATAGCCCGGCGACATATTGCGAACCAAACAAGTTGTTTATACTATTCAGAAGTTTCAGTGAAATATCAGATTTATTTTATCGAGGGAGCACTTAAATAGCAATGTTGGGAAAGCTACATTAGGGCCCGTTGATTGGTCAGTTGCTTCAACTGAAAGTTTGAATGACGTCACAGTTTAGTGAGCGCTCAACTGCTATGAATTGTGGAACAGGTATTGATCCCTGCTTTTTCATGGGGGTTAATAGACCTGATTCGGGAGATATCAGGTTCTGGGATAGACTAGAGCACTGAAGTGAACTTTTTATAGGTGTGTTTACTGTATTTAGACATTTTTATAGGTGTGTTTACTGTATTTAGACATTTTTATAGGTGAATTTACTGTATTCAGACATTTTATAGGTGTATTGACTGTATTAAGACACTTTTATAAGTGTACTGACTGTACATTTTAATAGGTGTACTAATTACAGTAAATCTGTATTGATTCTAATATGTGTGAATAGATTTTTGTATTCATGTTATGTATTATTTTAACATTAATTATTTATGTTGTGTACACAACAGGCACTTCCCGATATTCAACTATCACATATATGGGGTTATTATGGTGCGTGTCTGTAAACCCCGAGTATTAATGCTAATTGCCTGTATTTGTGAACATTCTAATATGTAGGAATTGTATTACCTGCATCAATATTTTGTTTTATTAATACTTTAATAACTAACAAGTTATTTCTTTAACGATGGTAACTCAACCAATTACAAGAGCAATCAACAGAGCAAGTCATGGTTATAACAAATACAATCAAATAAGAGTGACGTAGTTTATTCGATAGTGTCGATCACACCAGAGGTTTCGGGTACGATTCCCAGCTCGACCCGAGGTCTCTCTAAAATCACGCTTAGTACTGGTTATACCCAGGAGGTGGACTCGAGGATGTTTCATTGAGTTTTCTTCGCAATCAAATTAAAATAACTTTGTATACACTAAATTCATTCAAATGCTACATAAACATACAATCAGTATGAGTCAGTGGTGTATCTAAAAATATTCATGAATATACTTTATTATGACAATTATATAGCATAGACATTATATAATTTATAGAAATATTAAGAATTTTAATATACTATTGTATCAGTTATTCAAGAGAGCTGCATAATTATTGAGTTGATTTTATTATATTTGCATGCATGTCGTGCACTTGGGGTTATAGAGTTCCGTTTGAGAGTCCAAGAGTAGTAAATACTTTATTTGTATTTATCTACATTTAGGAACAACTACATCCTATTTGCCCAGGTTCTTGATTGTATAAGATGATTAATTAAACCTCTGAAATAAAATTGTGTAAGATAATTTGGAGAAAGCTTGTTGACACGTTTACAAACCATTTCAAAATAATGGTTTACAGGGTACCGGGGAATCAAATAAAAAAATCAATGACGACTGCTCTCTTTTGGATTCTATCAATTTTGTTGTACATGTAACACAAGCATTGGTGTCTATATAATCTAATCCTTGTTGTATATATACATTATATAGTATTTGTGTTTCTTGTAGAAAACATTTCTTGTTTTGAGGTAGTAAGGATATTTAATTAATCAGTGATTTACTTAATTGATTAATATCGGAATCCCATCATAGATTGTCATTTGTATTTTGTTTGAAATTTCGACTGGAGTTAAACACTATCACACTATCTGCAAATATATAAGTGTTTGCATTATTGACATAAAGTGGCAAATCATTTACAAAAGTAATATATAGCAAGGGCGGAAGTATCTATCCATGTGGTACAAACTCCGCTCATAATTATATTAAATTTTGAAAACATAGTACCAGTTTGCACGTTCTTTTTCTTTTCATTTAGATAAGAACTAAAGAGCTAACTCATTTTAAGTACATTTGCCAAAATGGTTGATTATTAGTTTTGCAATATGTATTTAATTGTTAAATCAAAGATTTCCCAAACTCTTTAAATGTAAGCTCTGTAACATGCCGACTGTCCATTTCATGTTTAAATATGCGGTATGACAGGAATGAACTTTCATGAAAGTTTTTAACATGAAAGACCTTTATAAACTGTATTTTTCAAGATATCCAATGCATTGGTTAGCTGCCATTTATTCATTTTTATAGAATTGATATAATAGATATTGGTCTATAATTGCCAGGGTCATAACAACCATCACCTGGTTTGAATATAGGAATATATAGTATTGATGGGAATACTGTTTTTAACCTTTATATAATGCGACTAACTGATTAAGCAGAAACAGGAAAGATGCACCAAATTTTAATATTTTAGGGTCTATGTCATCTAGATCAGTTGCTTTTTAAGGATCAAGTCGGCGTATGTATTTTAGAATCGTATCTATTTTAATATTTCTTATTGAAACTTCAGTTGTTTATTGGCGTGTTATTTTTGAAAAAATGTTAAGGCTTTATTGCACTCCATAATTTTGTTAGAAAGATGTTTGTAAAAGATGTTTAATTGATTTGCAACATCTCCATATCTTTATAGGAATGTTTTAGTTATGATATCCCCGACTTCAGTTAATTATTAATAATATATTTGCACATAGGGAAGTCCCTGAGGATTTATTTTCTTTTATGTAGTACTCACTTTTAACTTTTACAATTATACTATTGGTGTTAATTTTATTTTTCCAAAACTTATGCCGGAGAAAGTCTTTCATTTTATGGAAGATATTTATTTCATTTCTTTTATTTCTGGACTTAACCAATTTGAAAGTGGTTCACTTTTAATTCTTTCAGTTTTCAAAAGAGACGTTTATCTTCTACATTTAGAATTATGCCATTCCAGCAATTTACAACCAATATTACATCTGTCATATTTTCTGTGATCTGTTTTTCCATTAATAATGTAAAACAATGTATATATAAATGCATATAAACAAATTACATACCAGCATTGGAAAAATAAATTCAACTCTTCAATATATCAGACTGTGTCATTCATTTTAATTACACCAAAATACTGGTAACATTGTTACTTAGTCCACAGAATAATAAACAAAACGTTTCTATTAAAAAACAAGAGGTACAAGAGGGTATACTCAATCCTGATGAAGATTTCAAGAGACTATAATGAGGCCCAGGGGTTTTGGAGATCTAGGGAACATGGCCAATTATTTTTAGGGATTGGGGGAACATTGGCCATTACTTTCAGGGATCAAAGGCCTAATTTTGGACATCTGGTGGAAATACTTTTGGGGAACTATGGCAAATACTGTTGGGGATCTGGTGAACAATGGCCATTACTTTAAGAGATCAAGGGATCAGGGACCCCTCTGGGAGGGCATCTATAATTATTCGTAAAGTATTCAAGTTGTAAAGTTCAGAATGTAAAACTGTCTTATAATTGTCGAAGGGTCCACTACGATTGTGTTGTCTTATGGCTACTAACCCCTCACCACTGAGGTTGAGGGTTCGAGCCGAGCTCAATCCCAAAACCTTGTGATAAAGTTTGCCAGTTGCCTGCAGAAGGAGTGTGGTTCTTCTCGGATTGATTCTAGTTTTCCTCCCCCAATAAAACCGGATGTGTGTTGTAATAACTTTAAACCCTTATTAAAAACTCTCATTAAAAACATTTAAAAAGAAATCAAAAGGATTCCTCTTCACGATTACATTATTACGCTTACATTTTCATAGTAAGATGGAATCTAAATCTCTTGCTCATCAACAGAATAGTTTGAAAGAAAAGGTAAAGAAAATGTTGACATTAATGTGAAAAATTAAGACATACATGCAGGGATTCAACATGTCCAAGTGATCTAAGGTGCCGTCTTACTTCCCACAGCTGAGGTTGGGGTTCGAGCCCAGCTCAGTACCAACCTTTATGAGACAGTTTGCCAGTTACTTGTGAAAAGACGGTGTTCTACTAGATTCATTCTGATGTCTTCCTCCACCAATAAAACTCTATATGCCATATATATATACTGCTAAAAGTTTGCCAAGCACCAAGAATATCCAAGTACATGTTTAACGTTACAGTTGCAATATTGTTATAAAAATTGTTTGTACTTTTCATTTAATATTCTCTTTTAAGATATATTAAAAAGTGAATTTGATTGTGTTTAATGTTTGTTTTAAGCTTTTGAGTAAGATAACCATTGAAAATAGAGATTTTTTATAAAATATGGAATTTTCTAAATTCGCCAAAAGGCTGACGGAGCTAACTGGTATGGGATTTATATCGAGTATGTGACCCGTTGCTGTTAATTGCAGCTTGGCAATGTCTCCTCATGCTCCCTATCAGGTTCTTGATAGTCCTTTGTGGGGTGTTGTTCCATTCTTGGACCAGCATGGCACCAAGCACCTGGATACTTCTTGGCTGGACTTGACGGGCTAAAATTCCAAGCTGCAACTCATTCCACACATGCGTGATGGGATTGAGGTCGGGGGATCGGGCTGGCCAGTCCAGACGTGCAATCCCCTCTCTCTGAAGGTACTCTGGGACAGCATGAGGACGGGCATTATCGTTCATTATAATGAACCCATCACCCACTGCACCAGCATAAAATATTACATGGGTATCCAGAATCTCATCTCTACACCGCTGGGCATTCAGTGTACCCCGGTCAAGGACAAAAGTCACGCATTAATTAATATTTTTATATTTTGGAAGCTCTATAAACTTTCATAAATATAGCTGTGGACATTTTTTTCACATGTTGACTGACGGCCAAGTACTTGTCAATCAGTGGATTTACTAATTAACCATGTTTGTAGAGATCGTGCTTGAACACTGTTATTAATCATGACAAGGTATACAATACAATAAGGAGACCTTTAAAATGCGACTTAACATATGTTTATGTATATGTACATATGTATATGTGGAATGTGAAGTGAAACATACCACCAGATTTTGATCAGATTTCACCATTAACTTCTTTTCAAATGTTGAATGGACTAAGCCTATTATTGAAGTTATAGATTAGATAAATGACAGTTATGTTTTCCTACGAAAACAATAAACTTACTATAGGCCCCCAATGAACCCTATCCCCTTTACTTCAAACCCTTGCTTGTATTATATATGGATTATTTTTACCAAATATGAAACTAATGAGCTTATCAGTTCTTGAAAATTCACCAGTATATCTCTTTTTAGACACAATACTGCAGATCTCAAGATGGTTAAACTAATGCTTAAAATACACCATCAAAAATACTGTTTTCCCATAGTGTTCCTCTGTAAAAATTATAAGTCCCTTACTGGGCCCAAATAGATCCTAGTCCCTACCTTTGATCATAAGGATCATTTATGCCAAATATGAAAGAATTTGACAGGAGAGTAATATTTTTTGAAAATTCATAATATTATTTTGGGGAGTGGGACTGCTGGTCCCTAATGGATATGAAATCCCCTGTAAAGGACCCAGTCCCAACTATTACGACTAAACAACATTCCAGACCTCAAGATAATTGAAATAATAATAATAGTACCTGAAATAGATGAGAAATTTATCTGTTTTCCAATAGTATTTTTATGTAATAATCAGTCCTCTTACTAGGCCCCATCATACCCTAGTCCCTTTATCTGAACAAACTTGAAATCCCTTTTCATATGGATCATTTTAATCAAATATGAACAAATTTAGTTCTTCAGTTTTTAAGAAGAACATTTTGAAATTTCACAATTTTATCCCTTTTAAGGCACCTGCTGGCTCCTTACTGATATAAAATTTCCTTTAAAGGAACCAGTTTCAACTGTTATAACTGAACAATGCTCCAAAAATCAATATAATTGAAATAATACCCAATTCGGATCAGAAAAACAAAAATGTTTGTTTCCCTGATGTATTTCTACGTAAAAATAAAATTCTCTTACTGGGCCGCAATATTTAAACTTGACACTTCTACTCATAGGGATCATTTATATTTGAACAAACTTGAGAGAACTAAAAATAATTAAAAAAAATCAAAAAAAAAAAATCAGAAATCATTTTTTTTACAAAAGATCATATTCACCACTACATTATTTTTGTTATAACTTTGCATACTGCAATATTATTGTTAACTAATGTCCAAAAAGTGAAGAAAAAAAAAGTTGATTCTTGTTGTTTGTATGGTGTTTAGCATCGCTTTTGACAATTTTCCAGTCATATCGCGACTGTGTCTACTAGAGACAGTATTTTGAGCGTTGCCACACCGGAGTATCATACCGCAAACACATCAATTGATACCTCATTCAGTCACAATAATATACTGGCACCGGGCCAACTAAACATAGAACGAACCTAAATGGCGAGTCCTAAGCTTGTAGTACCATTTTTTTCGAGTCTTTAGTATGACGCAGCCAGGGATCAAACCCATGACCTTCCACATGCAAAGCGGTTGCTGGTGAAAATCTGTCAAGTGGTTTCAGAGAAGTCTTTTGAAGCCAAAGTTAATAACAGACCAATGACTGCGACAGGGCAATAAATTAACTCATCCCCGAGAGATAAATAAGACATCACTTTCGACTTCTTGACCAGATAAGATTATAAGCCATGTTCTGTTGAACCAAAATGTTATGAGCTAACAAAAAAAAACAAAAAAAAAGAATCTTGAAGTTCATTAATTTCTTTAATATTGTTTTACACAGACTCAACTAAAGTATCTAATATAGCATTTATAAACGCTTATTTAACCCTTTACTTCATATGGGCACTTTTGAACACCTCTAATATAGAAGGCTTTTGAAAACAGTTTAGAACCATTTCTGATTGTATTTGAATCAGCCGTGAGAGACGAATGATAATGAGACACAATGTCGTATATCAATCATCACGGAGACTGTTGTCGACCTGGATTTGAACTCACGACCACTGGATTAATAGCCAGATGTGTGTAACCGACTGTTATTGGTGGAGGAAGACCTCAGAATAAATCTCAGTAGAATCAATGTCCTTCCACAAGTGGCAAACATTCTCACATAAGGTTTTGGACAGAGCTGGGCTCTTACCCATGACCTCAGCAGTGAGAGGCAAGTAGTCATTAGACAATAATGCCTTAGACCACTCAACCACCGAGGACCCTGCAAAATGAAATCCGTAAATACTGAATACCTTATTCATTTATATAATTCAGCCTTGAAGCAGATTAACAGCCAATCATGTAGCATACTCTATTATTGAAGGCTATAAAATACAAACAGGAATATGAACTTTTAGCACAAATTAAAGGAAATTGGTCAAAACTGATATACAAATGAAATAACACAACACTTGGAGGAAACCATATTAATTAATTAGATTTGACCTTTACCAATATGACTTCGGTCACAATACACCATCAAGACAATACATGTTTGATTTTATAGCTCGGTCAGACCTTGACTATCATTGATAAAAACATTATATTGTAACAGTAAAACTATTCCAAATTAGATTACAAAATTGTTGCCGAAATATCCAATTTTAAAATAAATCCCGACCTTTAAATGTGACCTTAACCCTTGTAGTTAAGACCGCGAATGCTCCCCTCCCCACACGACTGTAACACTACATTTGAAGAAGGACACATCAATCACCCCATAATTAACATTGGTAACAAAGTAATAGCCGATACGCTATGCAGTTTATACAACAGACAGATAGCTTGGTAAAATCTTGTTTCAATGAAGAGTGGATACCGTATTCTACTTATTATAAAACGCATCCAAGTAAATCACAGACTTATGCGGAGGTCAAAATTGCTGAAAAAAGTCTGTATCCAAATATAATACACAGGCACTATTTCTAAACTGAAATTTGATCTGTGGATACAGTGACTGTTAATCACGGATCGCAGACATGAATTAGACACATACATGCCGGTCATCAGCCGATCAGATCGCAGATGGTTTACGTAAAATAAGACTCTTAATAAAACAAGTAAAGCTGTTTAGCTGATATAATAATAACCAGCTAATGTCCCAACTCTCCACTCATCACTACATCAACTGTCACTGATTTTAACACTGATACATGTACCAATGTCATATTTCTGATGGCACAAAACACAGCATGCTCCAGTCTATATCAGCCAACTTTTTGTTTCTTCTTCTTTTCCCGTTGCTTCCTCTTTGTTTCTATAGATTTCTGAAACAGATATATACCACAATGATAAAGTAGCATTGTCCCAATGATCTGCTACAAAAGGTAGCAACTCGGTTGTATCACTAGCTTTTGATACTGCAGCGGTAGTCCAGTATCTGCCTTGCATGAGAAAGTTTGTTAGTTCAATCCCAGCAGGGTCATAAACTTAAGTTAGATGGTAGTTCAAGGTGTGGTTCACCCACAGTCAGTATAATGTGACTGGGTGGAGTATCATGCCATTTGTCTGCGGCATGATTCACCAGGGTATCAGTTAACCAGTATACTACTGTGTATTGAACTAAGATTACAGTGCAACTATAGTTCATTTAGGTAGAGAAAGGTGTGCGTCCCCTTCCCTGGTCATATCGTCCGTCTGTTTCTAGAAAGTGACTTGATTACACACCTCGTGTGTATTGATGAGGGTTTGGATGATTTGTTTGATGGTGTTCCCCAGCGCGAAATGGTTCGTGTATGGTTTTCAGGGATATTACAAAAGCTTGATTGAGCTGTGTACAAATTAAGATATACGTTAAAGTCTCTCAGAAATATTGTTAATGCGATGTGGGAGGGTTTATAAACTGGAGATTTGGCAGGACAGGTAGGCTGGGAGAGAGAGTGCACATAGATACAGGCTCTCATACAGCACCCTGGTCTGTTGATAGCCACTTGCTACAGCTGTTACTAGAATTAAAAGAAGAATATTCTTAAAACTTGAACTTGAAAATCCAAATCTCATCTTCAGATATCTAATTTACCAAAACAGACAGAACAATAGTGATAGTTTATTTGAGTATATATAAGGTGACCGTGCATGCTTGCAAATTTGAATCACAATATATAAAACGCCACTGAACACAATAATACAACATCAACATACCATTGACATTAGAATACCCTATTTATTCATCATAACAAAAATATAGCAAGTGTCGGTATATTACAACTGGGTTGGATTACAGATAGCATATCATAACATGGGATAAAGCTTTAGATATTGTCTCAGGAAAATAACTTGGGAGTCAGATCAAAACAATATTTGCTGGAGATAGTCCTGATGACTGGAAGAATACAGAAAGTGTTGCTAAACACAATACACATCATTATAGACACGAGCCAAATGTCACGGGTTTGTATTAACCAACCATTCTTAAGAATATTCTTAAGACTTGAGCTTGAAAATCCAAATCTCATCTTCAGATATCTAATTTACCAAAACAGACAGAACAAAAGTGATAGTTTATTTGAGTCACAATATATTGTCTCTAAGTGTGTTTTTCATTTTTGAATTAAAGTCTTAGAATACTCTTAAGAATAGTTGATGAATACCAGCCCTGGTTAATGAAGCCCCGATATCATCCCTTATCAAATGCATATCTTTTAAATACTTAGTTTTCAGCAAAGCTTGGTGCATTTATATTAAATATACTTTATTCTTTTAACCCTTTACTCTATAGATAATCGTTTTCCCACACCAATCACAGGTCTTTGAAAACAGTGCAGGAAGAGTTCAGATTGCTCATGACGAGCAATCTGAACACTTCCTGCACTGTTTTCCACTCTGTCAGTTAATATAAACATAATTTACCCAATAATTCAAAAGCCTTCTATATTAGAGGTGTTCAAAGGCATCTATATTAGGTGTCCAAAGGTGTCTATATGACGTAAAGGGTTAAAATATGTATATTTTTGAGTTATATTTTTCTAACCATAGAAGGACCTGATCCCAAGATGGTTCAAATAAGCAAAATGATCATTTGTCCTATTTTCAATTGGGTTAAACACCATTTTCAACATAATTAAAGGTTATATATAATTGGATGCGTATCCAGTTTTATTGGTGGAGGAAGACCTCAGAATTAATCTGAGTAGAATCACCACTGGCAATTTTTCTCACATAAACAGGGACTTAAAATAGTGGATGTTATGTAACAAAATTTTTGAAACATCTGAAGAATTTCAGAAAGTTCCAAATATTGCATTGTATATTTCATTTCTGATAGGTTCCATTAGTAACATTATTGAAGCTGGTACAACTGAAGACATTGATATAAGTTGTACCCAAATGTACTTTAGTTTTTAATTGCACTGTATACATAAATTCAAAATCTGAGAATAGTTTCCAGTTCTGGCCACAGCATACATACATTATACTGCATTAAATCATTAAATAACTCACATAATTTAGTTTTTTAATCACTGCTTAACCCTTTGTTTCATAAACATTTTCTTGGACTCTTCCAAACTGAAAGCATTAATTCACCACGTATCAGCAATGGGAGTTATGTTTACATTAACTGGCAGAGTGGAAAACAGTCTGAACACTTCCTGCACTGTTTTCAAAGGCCTTCTGTGATTGGTGCGGGAAAACGCGTATCTATGGAGTAAAGGGTTTATTTAGTTTTTTAATCACTGCGTAATTGCTGTCTCGAGAGCACTTACCTCTCACTGTTGAGGGAGTGGGTTTGATGGGATTTATGTGATAAAGTTTGACAGTTACAAGTACTTGCAAAAGAATGATGGGTGTACTCAAATTCATGGTATAAAAACCCGAGGTCTTCCTCCACCAATTAAAACAATTTGTCATATATAACCTGAAAGAAATTAAAACTGACATCATTATTGTAAGGATCAAGCACCTACTTGTATTTTTATAATTCCATGATTGACAACTACGATGGAAGAAGAGAAATATGTGCAAAATGTACAGGTAACGAAACATTATAGAACAGGTAATATTTCATTATTCAAACAGGTAACACGTCATTATTTCGACAGGTAACAAGTCATTATTTGAACAAGTAACTTCTCATTAATTGAACAGGTAACAAAACATTATTTAAACAAATCACATGTCATTATTTGGACAGATAACATGTCATTATATGAACAGAAAGTCAAACATTATTCAAACAAGTAACATGTCATTATTTGAACAGGTAGTCAAACATTATTCAAACAAGTAACATGTCATTATTTGAACAGGTAACAAAACATTATTCGAACAAGTAACATGCCATTATTTGAACAGGTAACAAAATATTATTCGAACAAGTAACATGCCATTATTTGAACAGGTAACGAAACATCATTCAAACAAGTAACATGCCATAATTGGAACAGGTTTCAAAATATTATTCAAACAAGTAACTTGCCATTATTTGAACAGGTTTCAAAATATTATTCAAACAAATAACATGCCATTATTTGAACAGGTATCAAAATATTATTCAAACAAGTAACATGCCATTATTTGAACAGGTATCAAACCATGATTCAAAAAAGTAACATTTCATTTTATTGACAGGTTACTTGTAATTATTTGAACAAGTAACATGTCATTATTTGAACAGGTTACATGTCATTATTTGGACAGGTAACATTTTATTATTTGAACAGGTAACATGTCGTTATTTGAACAGGTAACACAACATTATTCAAACAAGTAACAAAACATTATTCAAACAAGTAATATGTCATTTTTGGAACACAGCATAATATGGATTAGTAACAAAATCATTACTGGACAGGTCACACATCATTAATATACAGGTAATAACCCATCATGATTAAAGTACAGGTAACATGCATTTAATGGTAACAAATCATCAATATTAAAGTACAGGTAACATACAACTAATGGTAACAAATCATCAAGATTAAAGTGCAGGTAACATACCATTAATGTTAACAAATCATCAACATTAAAGTACAGATAACATACCACGTATGGTAGCAAATCACTAAGATTAAAGTACAGGTAACATATCACTAACGGTAACAAATCACCAAGCTTAAAGTGCAGGTAACATACCACTAATGATAACTAATCACCAAGATAAAAGTACAGATAACATACCACTAATGTTAACAAATCACCAAGATTCAAGTACAGGTAACATACCACTAATGGTAACAAATCATCAAGTTTAAAGTGCAGGTAACATACCACTAATGTTAACAAATCATCAACATTAAAGTACAGATAACATACCACTAATGGTAGCAAATCACTAAGATTAAAGTACAGGTAACATACCACTAATGGTAACAAATCACCAAGCTTAAAGTGCAGGTAACATACAACTAATGATAAATAATCACCAAGATTAAAGTACAGATAACATACCACTAATGGTAAGAAATCATCAAGATTAAAGTACAGGTAACATACCACTAATGATAACAAATCACCAAGATTAAAGTACAGGTAACATATCACTAATGGTAAGAAATCATCAAGATTAAAGTACAGGTAACATACCACTAATGATAACAAATCACCAAGATTAAAGTACAGGTAACATATCACTAACGGTAACAAATCATCAACATTAAAGTACAGGTAACATACCACTAATGATAACAAATCACTAAGATTAAAGTGCAGGTAACATACCACTAATGGTAACAAATCACCAAGATTAAAGTGCAGGTAACATACCACTAATGGTAACAAATCATCAAGATTAAAGAACAGGTAACATACTACTAATGGTAACAAATCACCAAGATTTAAGTGCAGGTAACATACCATTAATGGTAACAAATCATCAAGATTAAAGTGCAGGTAACTTACCACTAATGGTAACAAATCATCAACATTACAGTACAGGTAACATACCACTAATGGTAACAAATCGTCGAGATTAAAGTACAGTTAACATACTACTAATGGTAACAAATAACCAAGATTAAAGTGCAGGTAACATACCACTAATGGTAACAAATCATCAAGATTAAAGTGCAGGTAACATACCACTAATGTTAACAAATCATCAACATTAAAGTACAGATAACATACCACTAATGGTAGCAAATCACTTAGATTAAAGTACAGATAACATACCATTAATGGTAACAAATCACCAAGCTTAAAGTGCAGGTAACATACCACTAATGATAACTAATCACCAAGATTAAAGTACAGATAACATACCACTAATGTTAACAAATCACCAAGATTAAAGTACAGGTAACATACCACTAATGGTAACAAATCACCAAGATTAAAGTACAGGTAACATACCACTAATGGTAAGAAATCATCAAGATTAAAGTACAGGTAACATACCACTAATGATAACAAATCACCAAGATTAAAGTGCAGGTAACATATCACTAATGGTAACAAATCATCAACATTAAAGTACAGGTAACATACCAATAATGATAACAAATCACTCAGATTATAGTGCAGGTAACATACCACTAACGGTAACAAATCACCAAGATTAAAGTACAGGTAACATACCACTAATGGTAACAAATCACCAAGATTAAAGAACAGGTAACATACTACTAATGGTAACAAATCACCAAGATTTATGTGCAGGTAACATACCACTAATGGTAACAAATCATCAAGATTAAAGTGCAGGTAACATACCACTAATGGTAACAAATCATCAACATTAAAGTGCAGGTAACATACCACTAATGGTAACAAATCATCAACATTAAAGTACAGGTAACATACCACTAATAGTAACAAATCACCAAGATTAAAGTGCAGGTAACATACCACTAATGGTAACAAATTATCAACATTAAATTGCAGGTAACATACCACTAATGATAACAAATCACTAAGATTAAAGTGCAGGTAACATACATCTAATGATAACAAATCAATAAAATTAAAGTTCAGTTAACATACTACTAATGATAACAAATCACCAAGATTAAAGTGCAGGTAATATACCACTAATGGTAACAAATCATCAACATTAAAGTACAGGTAACATACCACTAATGGTAACAAATCATCGAGATTAAAGAATAGGTAACATATTACTAATGGTAACAAATCACCAAGATTAAAGTGCAGGTAACATACCACTAATGGTAACAAATCATCAACATTAAAGTGCAGGTAACAAACCACTAATGGTAACAAATCACCAAGAATAAATTGCAGGTAACATACATCTAATGATAACAAATCAATAAAATTAAAGTTCAGTTAACATACTACTAATGATAACAAATCACCAAGATTAAATTGCAGGTAACATACCACTAATGATAACAAATCACTAAGATTAAAGTACAGATACCATACCACTAATGGTAAAAAATCACCAAGATTAAAGTACAGGTAACATACTACTAATGGTAACAAATCACCAAGATTAAAGTACAGGTAACATACCACTAATGAAAACAAATCACTAAAACTAAAGTACAGGTAACATACTACTAATGATATCAAATCACCAAGATTAAATTACAGGTAACATACCACTAATGATAACAAATCACTAAGATTAAAGTACAGATACCATACCACTAATGGTAACAAATCACCATGATTAAAGTGCAGGTAATATGCTACTAATGATAACAAATCACTAAAATTAAAGTACAGGTAACATACAACTAATGATAACAAATCACCAAGATTAAAGTACAGGTAACATACCACTAATGATAACAAATCACTAAAATTAAAGTACAGGTAACATACTACTAATGATAACAAATCACCAAGATTAAATTACAGGTAACATACCACTAATGGTAACACATCACCAAGATTAATGTACAGGTAACATACCACTAATGGTAAGAAATCATCAAGTTTAAAGTACAGGTAACATACTACTAAAGGTAAGAAATCACCAAGATTAAAGTGCAGGTAACATACAACTAATGGTAACAAATCATCAACATTAAAGTGCAGGTAACATACCACTAATGATAACAAATCACCAAGATTAAAGTACAGGTAACATACTACTAATGGTAACAAATCACCAAGATTAAAGTGGAGGTAACATACATCTAATGATAACAAATCACTAAAATTAAAGTACAGGTAACATGCTACTAATGATAACAAATCACCAAGATTAAAGTGCAGGTAACATACAACTTATGATAACAAATCACTAAGATTAAATTACAGATACCATACCACTAACGGTAAAAAATCACAAAGATTAAAGTACAGGTAACATACTACTAATGGTAACTAATCACCAAGATTAAAGTACAGGTAACATACCACTAATGATAACAAATCACTAAAATTAAAGTACAGGTAACATACTACTAATGATATCAAATCACTAAGCTTAAAGTACTGGTAACATACCACTAATGATAACAAATCACTAAAATTAAAGTACAGGTAACATACTACTAATGATATCAAATCACCAAGATTAAAGTACAGATACAATACCACTAATGGTAACAAATCACCAAGATTAAAGTACAGGTAACATACTACTAATGGTAAGAAATCACCAAGATTAAAGTGCAGGTAACATACTACTAATGATAACAAATCACTAAAATTAAAGTACAGGTAACATACTACTAATGATAACAAATCACCAAGATTAAAGTACAGGTAACATACCACTATTGATAACAAATTACTAAAATTAGAGTACAGGTATCATACCACTAATGGTAACAAATCACCAAGATTAAAGTACAGGTAACATACCACTAATGGTAAAAAATCACCAAGATTAAAGTACAGGTAACATACCACTAATGGTAACAAATCACCAAGATTAAAGTACAGGTAACATACCACTAATGGTAACAAATGATCAAGATTAAAGTACAGGTAACATACCACTAATGAAAACAAATCACTAAGATTAAAGTGCAGGTAACATACCACTAATGATAACAAATCATTAAGATTAAAGTACAGGTAACATACCACTAATGGTAACAAATCATCAATATTTAAGTACAGGTAACATACCACTGATGGTAACAAATCACCAAGATTAAAGTACAGGTAACATACTACTAATGGTAACAAATCACCAAGATTAAAGTACAGCTAACATACTACTAATGGTAACAAATCACCAAGATTAAAGTACAGGTAACATACCACTAATGGTAACAAATTACCTAGATTAAAGTACAGGTAACTTACTACTAATGTTAACAGATCACCAAGATTAAAGTACAGGTAACATATACTACTTATGATAACAAATCACTAAGATTAAAGTACAGGTAACATACCACTAATGGTAACAAATCACCTAGATTAAAGAACAGGTAACATACTACTTATGTTAACAAATCACCAAGATTAAAGTACAGGTAACATACCACTAATGGTAACAAATCACCATGATTAAAGTACTGGTAACATACCACTAATGGTAATAAATCACTAAGATTAAAGTGCAGGTAACATACCACTAATGGTAACAAATCACTAAGATTAAAGTGCAGGTAACATACCACTTATAGTAACAAATCATCAAGATTAAAGTACAGGTAACATAACATAATGATAACAAATCACTAAGATTAAAGTACAGGTAACATACCAGTAATGATAACAAATCACTAAGATTAAAGTGCAGGTAACATACCACTAATGGTAACAAATCAACTAGATTAAAGTACAGGTCACATACCACTAATGATAACAAATCACTAAGATTAAAGTACAGGTAACATACCACTAATGATATCAAATCACTAAAATTAAAGTGCTGGTAACATACCACTAATGATAACAAATCACCAAGATTAAAGTGCAGGTAACATACTACTAATGATAACAAATCACCAAGATTTATGTACAGCAGCTACTTCCAATTTGTCAACTATGCCGTTCATAAAAAGTTAGATACTTCTTTTGTGTTACATCAAACAACACTGATATCAAGGGGAAACATATACATGGTGCATGTAGTTGTCCTAAGTACTGACTTTCCTTTTAACCTATTCACATATGTAATTGGCCAATCCAAATATTTTATATGTACATGCAATACGTGTCATGATCACTGACAAATGCTTTAAATGAATGTCTGACAACAAGAATTTTTTAAGCCAGTTGCCAACACAATATTTGTCATATCTGTTTTTTACTGGTTAAAGGGATTATATTGACATATTACCGTCAATTCCTTACCCTAAATACACACATCCAACATGAAGATACACTTATAACATCGGGTTTCTGAAGCCATGTTTTGTTTTTGTTTACATTTGCCATTTTCAACGAACCGCTTTCGGGTTTCCGATCAATCATAGGATAACATCGTGAAGATTCGTTCCCGATCTCCTTTTCGAGGCTTTGTTCGGGAAGTTTATGGAGTTCAATGAAAACATTGCACAATACTTTATTGCACGACGTATTTAAGTTTTGGCCAATATTCAATTACTGTTAGTTTGATAACATTCAAGTAAATGAAGGTTATACGTCAATACATAAGCATTATTTTGTGCACACTGCACACAGGAAATATCTTCATTAACAGCGTGTTTGTGTTACTTGCCAATATAATCCCTTTAACAATTTCATGAAGTGGGTCTTTTTAACATTAATATCCAATTGTTGTAAATTGGTTATGGCAGGTAGCTGTATATGGAAACTAGAACATCTACATGAAGTAAGTATATAGATGTACTTGACCTAGCAATGTACATGAACTAAGTATATATATGTACATTACCTACGAATATACATGAACTAAGTATACACATGTACATGACCTAAGGATGTACATTAAGTAAGATTGTACAAGAACTGAGTATATACATATACATTACCTAAAAAATGTACATGATCTAAGTTTAAATGTTCATGAAGTAATATTGTACATGAACTAAGTATATACATGAACTAAGATTCAATGTAAATTAAGTAAGATTGCACATGAACTGAGTATATACATATACATTACCTAAAAATGTACATGAACTAAGTTTTGATGTACATGAACTAAGAATGTATAAGACCCAATGATATACATAAACTAAGGCATACATGAACTTAGAATATACATTTACTTAGAATGTACATGAACTAAGAACATATATGAGCTAAGGATTTACATAAAATAGGATGTACATGAACTGAGAATGTTTATGACCCAAGGATTTACATAAATTAGGATGTACATGAACTAGAATGTGTATGACCCAAGGATTTACATAAACTACGATGTACATGAACTGAGAATGCTTATGACCCAAGAATTTACATAAACTAAGATGTACATGAACTGAGAATGCTTATGACCCAAAGATTTACATAAACTAGGATGTACATTAACTAGAATGTTTATGACCCAAAGATTTACATAAACTAGGATGTACATAAACTGAGAATGTTTATGACACAAGGATTTACATAAACAAGGATGTACATGAACTAAAATGTTTATGACCCAAGGATTTACATAAACTATGATGTACATAAATTAGAATGTATATGACCCAAGGATTTACATAAACTAGGATGTACATGAACTAAAATGGATATGACCCAAGGATAAACATACACTAGGATGTACATAAACTAGAATGTATATGACCAAAGGATATACATAAACTAGGATGTACATGAACTAGAATGTTTATGACCCAAGGATATACATAAACTAGAATGTACATGAATGAGAATGTTTATGACCCAAGGATTTACATAAACTAGGATGTACATGAACTAGAATGGATATGACCCAAGGATAAACATACACTAGGATGTACATAAACTAGAATGTATATGACCAAAGGATATACATAAACTAGGATGTACATGAACTAGAATGTTTATGACCCAAGGATATACATAAACTAGGATGTACATGAATGAGAATGTTTATGACCCAAGGATATACATAAACTAAAATGTACATACACAAAGAATGTACATGAACTGAACGCTACAACACAAAATTAGTTTTGGTCAAACTTACTTGGATATAAATCACTCAGACTATCAGCATCACTTATCTCCCCTTCATCTTTTTCAGAACCAATACCCATGGAGTTGTTCCCCTTGGAACCACCAGCTTTTCTTTCCTCCTTCTTTCTTTGTCCTCGATTTGGACAAAACTCAGTCCCATTCTTTTGACACTCTTTCCCTAAAAGATAAAAATTTAATTACTTCTCATACAATTATTGCTGTGTAAAATATACATGTTATTAATATGCAGTATAAATGTCAAACACATTTGTTGAATATTGTAATTTTAACCGTTTGTTTAAGGCTCATTTAACTTCCGAAAAAGTCGTTTTTTAGTTTTAATTTAAGTCGAGTTTTTCTTTTCCAGATGAAAGTTTAAATGTTTATTTGACCACTGAGAAACGAAATATAAAATATATTATTTCAAATAATTCAATAACGAGTGTTGTTTACATAGAAATGTTCGTCTCTTTTTGATGAACACCTTCAGTAGAAATCGAAGAGTCGCAAGGCTTCTTTAGAAACATGTCGGTCGGTTATATAATTTTATCGCAGACATCAATATTTACTTTTTTTTAAAAAAAAACTCAATAAAAATGCAAAATTTTCCTCAAGCCACAACTTGCCTACTCTTGTTAAGGAGAGCATATCAGAAAAAAAACTATAGATGTGATCAAAAGATTTGAACAGGCAAACACGTTTTCAAAAGAAATATAATGCATTTTAACATTACATAGGAGTTTATGGGGAACATATGCCGGTTTTTTATACAAGGTAGATCCGTTATTGATACAGGTTCACATGTAGTAAAAATTGTTTCATCTTAGAAAGTCTGAATGATGTCAAGCAGTAGTTAAGTGTTGTCTATTTTTAGATGGGGATTTTGTTTCAAGTTTACCCTTTCAAATTAAAAATTGACTGTCACGTTTTGCCATACCAAACCATTCGGAATTCATTTATTAATGATGATGAGATTTTTTTATCCATTTTAATACTTAAAATATTTTAAAGACATTTCTAGCAAATTTTCCTGATATACTCCCTTGAAATTAGGTTGGAAAACTTGAAACGAAATACCCATTCTAAAAATATACAGAACTTAAATACTGATTGAAGACATTCATATTGTCATTAGGACTTTTTCTCAAATGAAACAATTTTTATTACGTGTAAACCTGTAAAACGGATCAAATTATATCCTTTCAGCAATACAGGGTCAGGTTCGTCTTTTGCAATAGAGGTCGAGATAAAGTTAATGGGAAATCCTTACATTGCATGTGTTACATACGAATATTCATTCCTTAATTGAAGAAATTAAAATATTGAGTGATAATAACTACAAAAGTAGTTTCCCAAGATACATGTATAAAGAATTATCCTTAAGTGAAGTGGGGACAGTAGTGTAACGGATAGAATGTTGGCTGCTCACACCAGAGGTTGCAGGTTCGATCCCCGACTCGACCCGATGCCTCTAAAAAAACAACACTCAGTACTGGTTCTACCCAGGAAGGGGACTCGAAAGCGGTTTATATAAGCTCTTACTTTCATCGCAATCGAGCTTAAATAAATTAGTATAAAGTAAGAATTATCCTTGAGTATAAAAGTAGTTTCCTAAGATACATGTATGAAGAACTATCCTTTGAGTGTGAACATTAGCGCAAATCAAGATTGAATATCTATAACTAATCCACATTTAGTTAAACAAGAGACCCAAGAGGGTCTGAGGACGCTCTACTTACTCATAGTGGCCATAGCACTTTTTGAAATTTCACACTATTTCTTTTGGGGTCCTCTTAACAACTTATGAATAAATACCCCCACCACACCTATAATACTGAACATAACTTGAAAACTTAATTGCAATGAAAACGAAATACTTTTTAATTCCCATACCATTCATCTGTAAAAAAATATAGTCCCTGTATAGAACCCTTATACAACTCAGCCCCTTGATTTAGCAGAACTTCAATCACCAACTCTTAGGGATTTGTTTTGAGCAAAAAGGCTTTAGATTTTAAAAAGTTTTTTTTTTGTACACATGAATGCAAAAATGAAAATAATCAGTTTTACCTATAATATTCCTATGTAAAAGTAAAAAAAAACACATTACAGGGCCCCAAAATATCCCAGCCCCTTGATTTCAATTCTTGCTGACATAAGGATAATTTATATCAAATATGAACTAGTTTAACTGAAAGGTTATTGAGAGGAAGCTTTGTGACGTAGGGATAATTTATATCAAATATGAACTAGTTTAACTGCAAGGTGATTGAGAGGAAGTTTAGTGAAAATTCCCAATTTAAATGTTATTGCCCCAACCAACCCCCGGCTCCTTATGGAAATTCAATCCTCTTTATTGAACAAAATCAGATTTATTGTTACTAGACAATGCGTTAGATCTCAAATTAAACAACATATATATACAAATGGAAACATATGAGAATTTTCCATTCTTCCACAGTATTCCTATGTAAAACTCAAAGACCTCTTACAGTGCCTCTATACATTCCAGTGTCCCTAGATTTGTACAAACTTAGAACTCTTAATCATAGGGATAATTTATATCAAATATGAACACATTTGACTGACCTGTTGTTGAGAATAAGATTTATGACAATGTTTAACTTTAACCATTTTGTGACCCCCACCCTGCCCCTTTTAGAAAGTCAATCCTTTGTATGGAACAAAATCTTATTTGTTATAACTAGATGATGTTTCAAAACTCAAACTGAATGAAAAAAGTTATAAATGAATGAAAAAAAGAGAATTTTCTGTTTTCCAATAGTATTTCTATATAAAACTCAAAAAACCCTTACAGGGTCCCTATAAATACAAGACCATTGATTTATTCAAACTTTAAACCCATACTCATTGGAATTATCTATATCAAATATGAACAAATTTGACTGACCGGTTGTTGAGAAGAAGATTTTTGAAAAATTTCTATTTTAACCCTTTTTTGACCCACCCTGGCCCTTTATGGAAAGTTTTTTATCCTTATGGAACCAAATCTTATTTTGTATGACAAAATGATACTTCAGAACTCATATTGAATAATAATTTTGCCTAAATAGATGAAAAAATGAGAATTTTCTGTTGTCCCATAGTATCCCTATGTAAAATTCTAAGTCCGCTTGCAGGGCCCCTATAAATATTAGCCCCTAAATTATTACCTACGATTAAACCCCTACACATTGGAAAAAATAATGCCAAATATGAACACAGCTGACTTATCGGTTCTTAAGAAAACGATTTTTGTAATGCCCAATTTTTACCCTTTTGGGGCCCCTCCTAACCCCTTAAGACGTTGGAACCCAGTCACTTTTACAAATCTGAACCTCCTTGACCAAGCAAAGCTTCTGTGAAAATATAAGCAAAATCAGTTCCTTTTTTAAAAAATTAAATAAATGTTTATTATAATGACATGTGTCCCCTAATTAAGCCCTCATTTTTAACCCCAGGGACACCATTTGAACAAATCTATCAGAACTACAGTTGTTTATCATTACTACATAAATATTTTCAAAATCTGTTGGGCGGTTCATGAGAAGAATATTTTTTAAGTTTTAGATTATTTTTAGTAACAGCGGCCATCTTGAATTTCAGATCGAAAAATAAATCTTCTGTATACGTCTCACACACCAATTAATTTTGTACTGTTCTACATATAGATACATGCACTTCTGGAACACTGGATACATTACCAATGGTTCTAAAAGTGCCTTATTCCCATAGATAGTCCTCTGTTGGTCCAAATATGCAGAAAAAAACATGGGGTTGACCAGGTTGCTTTTTCACAATTTCGATGGTTTGATGGCACCCCTTCATTTTTGACAATTCTGCCCATTTGTTGCAGTGTATCACTACGCATCTTTAAACTGTTATAGCATCATCAAACAGTTCCCCGGGTCACCCAAACTTTGCAGAAATCATGAAAATGTTCCAATGTTCCCATATGCACAAAGAAATATGACATTTTATGCATTTTTTTAAAAAAAAATACCCAACCGCTTTACACAGCTCTAATTTCTTGGGCGTAATAATCTTGCTACCGTCATGTAAGGGAGGTTATTGTTCAGTGAGACCTATAGTCACCTATGCAATAGAAACATCCATGGGAAGTTTGAGTTTAACTGGCCTAGTGGTTTCAGATAAAAGGGACAGACGACAGATATCACACGTCAGACGACAGACGACGGACAACGCTCCATCGCATAAGCCCTTCTGGACTTCGGCCAGTAGAGCTAAAAATCGTTTAAAATTATTTCATTTCGGTTGTAATTTTCCTAGCCTTATAGTATAAAGGGAATATATCGGGATTTTTCAAAATTTTAAAATTGTCTATAAACATTTTTTTTTCTTCAATATTTCATGCCTATAAATATATACACTCACTGACCCCATTTTGTCAAAAGGATATATATTTAAACATGCCAAAAAAGTATATTCCAACACAATATATACATTGGTGTCTACGATTGTAGTTATATTCCGACTGTGTAAGTCTCGTTTCTATTATCACCATCACCAGGTAAATTCTGTATTTTCAATTTCAGAGGTTATCTACCCTTGACAAGTTCAAGTGGCAAATAAGATTTGAAACTATGTTGAGTATAGATGTTGGTTTGGTTTTTGTACATAATGGACCTATTTTTTCACATTTGTTTTGTTATTTTACAATTGCCTTGCATCGCAGTAAAATAGTTAATGTACATTTAACTTGTTGTTGTTGTTGTTGTTGTTGTAAATTGTACAAAAATAAACTATTAATCAAATACTAATTGAAATCACTGATCAATTAACAATATCAACTGATTAATTAAATGAAACCAACAAGCAGGAAGAAATAAGAAAATATGAATGCAATATTGTTGTAATAGATGACCAATGAAAACAAATATTCATGCATGTACTCATAAAACATTGATAAGCTGACAATTTTACGAGAAACTGCAACTTTTAATATTTTATCAAGTAACTGGTTGACATCTCTGTGTAATTTGGTCTTACCTTGCCGTATCGTAAACTCCTGGTGTGCAGTGACAGTGCCCCATCTGCAAACACAGACTGAAATTCAGCCTGAATTAAATGTCAAGGAATTCGAATTTGAATTTATCTACCACAAAATCTATTATAGTTTATACTTATAATTATTTCATTTTAACTGCAAAAACAGCTCAGAGTTTGTATGAAGTCTGCTTCATGGGTATAACCTATACTGAGTGTTGTCCTTAGAGAGGCATCAGTTTGAGCCAGAGAGTCAAACACTATCAACTACACTGCTGCCATGCTTTAAGTTCCCTTTTAAACGTCCTTTCCCTTACTGGTACCTCACACATATTTCAAACAAAACTATCTGGCTCCTGTTTCACCAACATTTTACTTTACTATGTAACTATGTTTTGACTGCAGATTTACTGGAACCAGTCTAAAATCATGATCAACCAGCTGCTTTTCTTAGACTGAAGTTTTTAAGTATTGTTAAGTATATGTTGATGAAACAGGAGCCTTGTCTATTAAGTATATTTAATCCATTAAAAATGCAAATTTATCTGTTTAATTATGTTGTAACGAAACTGTTACACTATTTTAATCAATGGATAGCATACTTCCATATTTCCCACATTTCTATACCATGCATAGAAGCTTTGCTTTACACCAAACAACATTGGCGAGGAAGGGAACTGTGTACATTACATTGCGTACATGACTTCTATCCTTCATATTGCTTTAGTGTGGAATGTGTGGCCCAGTGATGTAGCATTGGACTCATGATTCCAGAGTCGTGGGTTTGATCCTCTGCAATGGCTATGTGTGGTGTCCTTGAGCAAGACACTTTATCTACATACACTTGGTACTTATTCTACACAGGAAGACTTGAAGTGTGATTTGTCTTAGTTTTTTCATGTTCTCACACACAATTGCTCCATTCAATTGTTTGTCTAACAATCAAATGTATAAACTGATGCAACAGACAATCTTAGACTAATAATACTGCAACAGCCGGTATATGTTTATATTAATTGACCAGCTGTTCAAAAGAAACATTGCAACATGAACTCGAAAATATCGCAGAGATTGTATCTCTGTAATGACTTTAGATAAAAATGGCTGCAATCAAACTGAACAACTAAAATAAAAAAAAAATTAAAGGGGTTTAAAGCCATTTTCAACACATTTCAGGTTGTATATGGCATATCTTGTTTTACTGGTGGAGGAAGACTGATTGGAACCACCTCCCTTCCGAAAGTAATTGGCAAATTTTCATACATAAAGTTTTTGGAGCGTGCGGGACTCCAACCTACGACCTTAGTGGTGCGATGTAAGTGATTTTGAGACAGCGCATTAGACCACTCGGCCACAGAAGACCCCTGAAATAATTTATGTAATCAGCATCATGAAACTTTCTAAATGATTGAGAACTTTCAATACCCACTTTTGATTGGCTAATCATGTGTCATATGACATGGCTTCATTACCTCTGAACTCTTAACTCTTGAACAGCCAAAATATGGCAAAAAATAGTATTAAAAAAAGTGTCGTCAGTTTGTTTGCTACTGAGCTTCAAATAACAATCAAAACTCTTCCTTAATGTGCAAGGTATAGTAAAAAAAATGAGAAATAAGAAAATGTTTTGCAAGTTGTCTGTTTGCGATTTTTGAAAGGATACACTTATCAAATCTCCCTCCTTGAGATATTGTCTCATTAACTTCTCATCTTCTTCTGATCTCCTCCTCTGGAAAACACGAAACAAAACATTAAGTATACAACAAAACAACATTAAACAACCGTATATGGTCAGTTGGATACAAACTGTGACTGACAATGATTACATTATGTTGTTCTTTTGGCCATTTAGGTATGGAACATTTCACCAAATTATGGTTAAGCAAATACAAAAAAATGAGAATTGTTGAGATTTGAATAACAAAGAATCAACCGTGAGATATAACGAAAAGGGGTCCTCTGTGGATGAGTGGCCAAAGGAACCATCTCAAGATTGCTCAAATCCGGCTCGCTCCAAAACCTTTATGTGAGAAAGTTTGCCAATTACTTGTGGAAGGACGGTGGTCTTCCTCTCCCAAATAAAACTGGATATGCCATATATAACCTGTAAAGTGTTGAAAATGTCGTTCATGACAAAGTTACGTATCAGGCACAAATTTTCTGACAGACTAACGAACAGAAGGGCAGACAACGGACAAACTGATACCTATACACCAGCCACATATGTCATTAGATACAACAGTCTCAGAACAAAAGTCAATCAGCATAATTGTATTCTATGCAATATTCTATCACGCAATATTCTATTATCAATATTGTAGATGTATTTACCAGTTCTCTGCCAGGCAAGTTAACCGCAGACAACATGAGGACGGAGTCTAGTTTAGCGTGAGTATCCACCTTCTATCTCTTCATGCCAACTTCCAGGATACGACCAACAACTATGTCCCCAACTTCACCGTTGTATCTGAAATTGAAATGAACTCTATGAGCCGTGTCCCTGCATGTACAGAATGTAATTTTGACCCCTCGGATGAGGTTTTTCTATCCCACGTTGGATACTCATGATGAATTCTTATAATATATACCGGTATATGGTTATATGTTCATACATGTAAATATTGATGTAACACTTGGAAATTATTATCTTCGAGTGGCATATCTGTATTTCTATCTGAAACATTACGGCGTCTGTCTGTGTAAATGTTGATTTGATATGTTAACTGAGCTTTAAATTTCTGATAAGACCTACTTGTCCTCCTTTCCAACATTTTTCACTGAATGTTTAAAATCATAGACATAATGTCAGTTTCTTAAATCTTACTCGTCAGTATAGAGGATGTAAATTCCTGCTGCATGTATAAATAAACATTTTTGTTGCAACCAGCATGAAGGTACATTCCTGCTGTAATCAGTATATATTTACATTCCTGTTGCAATCAGTATGCATATACATTCCTGCTGTAATCAGTATAAATGTACATTTATGCTGCAAACAGCATACATGTACATTCCTTTAATCAGTATTAATGTACATTCCTGCTGTTATTAGTATAAATATACATTCCTGCTGTCATCAGTATAAATGTACATTCCTGCTGCAATCAGCATAAATGTACAGTCCTGCTGCAATCAGTATAAATGTACATTCCTGCTGCAATCAGTACAAGATGTTGTCACTAACATGGTCATATCTCCCACCACCTAATGTATTTGAAACTGGCGTGATGGTCCTCATTTAAGTGAAACATTTTAGAAATGGTTCATCTCTTCCAGTAAAAGATGTTTTAGTAAAAAGTAATTTCCATTTAAAACATAAAAATGACGCAAAATGTGAAAGGCTTTATTTTAACCAAGTAATTATATAGAGAAGGAAAGGCAACTAACTGAGATTTGTGAATGCTCGTATATTCACATAAAATCTCACAAAATCTCGTTTTCAATTATCTTAACTTCCATTTGTCTTAGGAACACAAATCAAATTTTTTACATTGCAAAATGAAATCCCCATCAAAACAATACCATACCCAGCAATTTGTGTCAAGAAATGCAAGTTTCCTATCCTTCTATAGATGTCCTTGTTTTAACAAATTATTCATCAAATGGCAAATAAAAAATGTTTTCTTTACGGCTCAGCCAAGATAAAGTGGACATTTGCGTTGCACGGAGGGTGAAAATAAACGTATCCAAATGGTTAAATCCATGTATATATGTGTTTGGGCAACCCTTATGCATATTGTCCTGAAATGATTTCCATGTTCCTGATGTCATTAAAAAGTTACAGTCAGACAAATCCACCCACTTATGAGGGCGTACGGACTATACATGCCTAAGCATAACGCATATACTTTAAAATGTAAAAGGGCCTTTAGTGAATGTCCTACATATGGCAAAAGTAAGACAGTCCTTTTAAACTGATAGTTTTTGTCTTGCTCCTATTGTCATACACTTTAGGTTCCTGTCCTGTTTTTATAAACATTTTATAAATTGAACACCGTTTATTTATGGAAGTCAAGTCAGCTTGTAATTTCTGAATAGAGTCCAAGTTTGACCCCAAAGGTAAAGCAATCAATGAAGGCTGGAAACCTTGTAAATATTGACCCAGTAATTTACATAATCAATATAAGCACATGTTTTTAATTTACATGACAATATCTGTGGCAGAACAAGCACATACAATCTATAACATCATTTTCGAAGTATGTTAACCTAGTTTTGAGAGGTTGGACACAGATACCGAATTTCTCTTCAATGGTGTACATCATAAATAAACAGTATGACATTAATGTCGTAAATGAAAATATTTTTAAAATTGATAAAAAGCATCTCATTACCATAAATAAATAAAAATCCAAATAGCTTGGTATAATTTATCAAATCATCCCAAAACAAGACAAAATCTAATGTTTCAATCAGAGTGAAACGAAATCCCAACTCTTAAAATAGACAACACTTAAATACTGCTCAACAACCTTCACATCGTAATTCAGACTCTTTCCAAGATGAAACAAATTTTACATGTGTATGACGGATCAATTGGTATCAAAATGAAATCATTTGACCCATTTAATATGTTACGAAATACTAAGTACATGTATGGTGCAATTTAATAGTCGCGCCCCCATATCTGTGCGAATGGCGCAAGTATTATATTTTGAGGAAAATTATGTTCTAAGAATGCAAATAATTATGCAAGTGAAATGCATTTCAATCAAAATTTACCTGAATCTATGGTGACTGAAAGAAAATTATTAGGCAGGTGCAGAAACGAAAAGATCAATGCAAATTCTTCATTAAAACCAAATCATACTAGATTATTCCGACAGTTCAGTTACCCCGTGTGGCAAGTAATGTGAAATCCTGTCTATACACTGCATACTGGTATTGTGTGGACATTATTGGTTTTCGAATTGAATAGTATCAGTAAATAGTGAATGGTGATGGCTGCTGCATACGTCCACATAAATTTTAATGTTATTTTTCTAAAAAATTTAAAACTACAAAAATTGCATATTTGGGCTCAAATCGATGCACCAAGTCCATAAAATGCAACTTGCCCAGGTGCAGTAACAGGAGAAATATTAAAGATAAGTTTATTTACCTAGTTTTGAGAGGTTGGACACAGATAAGTTTGTTGACACGCTACACTATACCAGCTACAGATGCATGCTGTTTGCCCTCCTCCATGAACGTTCCATGTCCTCTGAAACAAAATATTGATAACTGTGTATAATTATGTACATTTTTGCTGCAATCAGCATAAATGTAGTTTCCTGCTGCAATCAGCATATATGCACATTCCTGCTGCAATCAGCGTAAATGTACATTCCTGCTGCAATCAGTATATACGCACATTCCTGCTGCAATCAGCGTAAATATACATTCCTGCTGCAATCAGCATATATGTAAATCCCTGCTGCAATCAGCATATATATACATTCATGCAGTGATCAATATATATGTTTATTTCTGCTGCAATCAGTATATCTGTACATTCCTCCTGTAATCAGTATATATGTACATTCCTGCTGAGATCAGTATATATGTACATTCCTGCTACATATGTATAAATGGACATTCCTGCTGCAATCAGAATATATGTACATTCCTGCTGCTACCAGCATAAATGTACATAATCATTCCTGCTGTAATCAGTATATATATATAATTATGTACATTCCTGCTGCAGACTGCATATATGTACAATCTGCTGCAATCAGCATAAATGTATATTCCTGCTGTGATCAGTTTATATGTACATTCCTGCTGCTGTCAGTATATAAGTACATTCTTACAGCAATCAGTATATATGTACATTCCTGCTGTAATCAGTATAAATGTAAATTCCTGCTGCATATGTATTATTAGACATTCCTGCTGCAATCAGTATATATGTACATTCTTGCTGCAACCAGCATAAATGTACATTCCTGCTGTAATCAGTATATATGTACATTCCTGCTGTAATCAGTATAAATGTAAATTCCTGCTGCATATATATAAATAAACATTTCTGCTGCAATCAGTATATATATACATTCCTGCTACAATCTGCATATATATATATACATTCCTGTTGCAGTCAGCATATATGTACATTCCTGCTGCAGTCAGTATATATGTACATTCCTGCTGTAATCAGTATAAATGTAAATTCCTGCTGCAAATGTATTATTAGACATTCCTGCTGCAATCAGTATATATGTACATTCCTGCTGCAACCAGCACAAACGTACATTCCTACTGCAACCAGCATAAATGTACATTCCTGCTGTAATCAGTATATATGTACATTCCTGCTGTAATCAGTATAAATGTAAATTCCTGCTGCATATATATAAATAAACATTTCTTCTGCAATCATTATATACATACATTCCTGCTACAATCAGCATATATATATATACATTCCTGCTGCAGTCAGCATATATGTACATTCCTGCTGTAATCAGTATATATGTACATTCCTGCTGCAATCAGTATAAATGTAAATTCCTGCTACATATGTATTATTAGACATTCCTGCTGCAATCAGTTTATATGTACATTCCTGCTGCACCCAGCATAAATGTACATTCCTACTGTAATCAGTATATATGTACATTCCTGCTGTAATCAGTATAAATGTAAATTCCTGCTGCAAATGTATTATTAGACATTCCTGCTGCAATCAGTATATATGTACATTCCTGCTGGAACCAGCACAAACGTACATTCCTACTGCAACCAGCATAAATGTACATTCCTGCTGTAATCAGTATATATGTACATTCCTGCTGTAATCAGTATAAATGTAAATTCCTGCTGCATATATATATAAATAAACATTTCTTCTGCAATCATTATATACATACATTCCTGCTACAATCAGCATATATATATATACATTCCTGCTGCAGTCAGCATATATGTACATTCCTGCTGTAATCAGTATATATGTACATTCCTGCTGCAATCAGTATAAATGTAAATTCCTGCTACATATGTATTATTAGACATTCCTGCTGCAATCAGTTTATATGTACATTCCTGCTGCACCCAGCATAAATGTACATTCCTACTGTAATCAGTATATATGTACATTCCTGCTGTAATCAGTATAAATGTAAATTCCTGCTGCATATGTATTATTAGACATTCCTGCTGCAATCAGTATAAATGTACATTCCTGCTACAATAAGCATATATATATATATATATATATATACATTCCTGCTGCAGTCAGCATATATTTACATTCTTGCTGCAGTCAGCATATATGTACATTCCTGCTGTAATCAGTATGAATGTACATCCATGTTGCAATCAGTATAGATGTAAATTCCTTCTGCATGTATAAATAAACATTTCTGTTGCAAACAGCATCAATGTACATTCCTGCTGTAATCAGTATATATTTACATTCCTGTTACAATCAGTATACATTCCTGCTGCAATCAACATAAATGTACATTCCTGCTGTAATCAGTATTAATGTGCATTTCTGCTGCAAACAGCATAAATGTATGTTCCTTCAATCAGTTTAAATGTACATTCCTGCTGTTATCAGTATAAATGTACATTCCTGCCGCAATCAGCATAAATGTACAGTCCTGCTGCAATCAGTATAAATGTACATTTTTGCAGCAATCAGTACAAGAGGTTGAAACTAACATGGTCATATCTCCCACCACCTCATTAACCCTTAAAGGCATTTCCAGAGAAGTGGATTTAAATTATGAAAATGTCGCCAAGCACATAAATCACATGTAAATGCCACAAACTGAAATATGTAGCCGACTGTTATATGACACATTGATTATATGACCAGTGAGCACTGGTGTGAGGTTCTAAATCATACCATAAACATGTAAGTTATAACTCCAAAACAAAAGAAAAAATATCTTCGACGAACAGACCCAACTCATCCACATGACACAATGTCTTTGGCTGGTTAGCATTTGTGCCGATTTATTTAAAAATCCAATCACAACTAAAGAAGATACTGTCCGAACAGCAGTGGATGGACAGACGTACAGAGCTGTGACCTTGACCTTTAAAGAACAGACCCAAGTCATTTGCATGACACATCATCTTGTCCTAGTTAAACATTTGTCCCGAGTTATTTAAAAATACAATAACAACTAAAGAAGATAAGGTCCAGACAGCATCAGGCGGACGGATGGAGCTGTGACCTTCACCTTTGACGAACAGACCCAAGTCAGTCGCATGACACATCGTCTTGTCACAGGGCTTTATTTCCTTCTTTAGCAGACGCCACTTAACAGTGTCTTTCCCCCTTCGAGTTTTTCCCCTATGGTTGAAAAAATCCCCTCGTCAGTCAATTGTTCAAACGTTCAATATCGTTAAAGCGTCTCTTTCGCAAAAAAAACATGCGCAAAATCAGACGCAAAGGGCACACCAGGTATCGGAAACGTTTTTAAAAGACGTTCTGAAACTCTGCCCCCCTCCAGTCCTAAAGACTGTTAAAAACATTGTCTAATGTGTGAAGATGCAGCTTCGACATTGTCGTTTGTGTGATTATGCAACTTCAACCAACTTCACTCTGCTCTCACTGCTGCCAATTCACAAACACACACACACAATAAGTTACCATTGAGGAGTACAGTAGATACTCAAGATATAATTATGAAGGTGTTCTTGATGATTTCAAGAACAGAAAAGAAAGAGATGTAGAAATTTAAATCTGAGAGCACAGAATCAATAGCACTACAGAAAACGTTAATCTCAACTGGCAGTATGTTATTAAACAGTTAACCATTCATACTTTTGTATATAAAAAAAATTCCCAAATTCTAAAAAAAACATGATTTTTTCCCCTTAAAAAAAGATGTGGTCCCCTTCCCCTTTTTTAATCCCCCCCCCCCCACCCCATGTCATAGTGAACAGTTATTTAAAAATGCAATCACAACTTAAGAAGATACGATCCGGACAGGACGAAACACAGTGCATACGTTGGATTTTCAAACACTTGACCTTGAGCTGGGACCTTGACCTTTGACCAACAGACCCAAGTCATTGGCATGACACATCGTCCTTGTGAACGTTTGTGTCAAGTTATTTAAAATTCCAATCACAACTAAAAAAGATAAAGTCAGAACAGCAGCCGACAGACGAATGGAGCTATGACCTTGACCTTTGACGAACAGGCCCAAGTCATTCGCATGACACATCATCTTGTCCTAGTGAACATTTGTGCCCAGTTATTTAAAATTCCAATCACAACTAAAGAAGATATGGTCCGGACACGAGGAAATACAGTGTATACTGGTACACTGGATTTCAAAAACACTTGACCTTGAGCTGAGACCTAGACCTTTGACAAACAGATCTAAGTCAGTCGCATGACACATCGTCTTGTCCTAGTGAACATTTGTGCCAAGTCATTAAAATTCCAATCACAACTGAAGGAGATATGTTGTGGACGCTAGGATGGATGCATGGACGCAGCCCATTTCTATATCCCCCCTGCTAATTGGCTCTTCAAATTTGGCCTAGAAGCGCCAGCGGGTACACATAAATTCAATGGTGAAAAGAAACTGAAATAAATTGAGTACAAATAAAGCCATCACTTATATTGCAACCGAGTGTGCTTAATTACCAGGGTCTAATTCGAGTTATGAAATATCCGGCCCCATGTAAATCTGGCCCCTTTACTAATCCAGTCCCTGGACAAAAAGTCCTTGGAAAATCGGGCCCCATTTAGCATGGCTCCACATTAAATTTAAAAATAATATCTTTTATTATTTGGTATTTCTAGTGAAATATTGGAAAGTTATTAGATAATTTAAAACACACATACATGTATAATTATTTTGCAGGATTGTTATTGAAAAATTACTCATAACAGGAATTATAATGCTTGTTAATGAAAAGTAACTATTTTTGATAATGAAACACTTATGATTTATGATTTAATAATTATTTAATTAATATAATCATGAACAATGAATATAATTATATACATCTGTCTCACTTGTTCAATCTCTCAAGACGATACTCTTAAAAAGATATATACAAGAAAAAACAAAAACACAAAAAACTATATTAAAATTATAAAGTTACTAATCTCTCTCTCTCTCTCTCTCTCTCTCTCTCTCTCTCTCTGATAACGGTTATACGTTTTATTTGTTTGTCATTAATCGCTATAATTTGAAAGAAGGCAAGAGATCGCATGTTTTCAGACAACTGTAACACAATAGTATGCAGTTAATTTTAGTGAATAACAACGTCAGCATATCAACGAGACCAAGTATTCCTGATATAAAGGATTTTGCATTCATTCAATACAATTTGTTGTTATTGTAAATAATACCCCGACTGTGTCCTGTTAATATATCTATTGCGTATGTCAATATCTTGAGTTAGATTGGTTTGTAAAACTGCATGCATGTATGCAAACCTTTAAATGCATCTTTATTTTTGAAAGAGATTTTGTAAATGGTTGAAGTGCATTCTATTTTGCATATTTGTGGTAATCTGAGACAAAATTGTCAATCATATTTTAATTTCGTCTTTCTGTCAATATTATAGAAAAAGAAATATTACGTGTAATTTATATTTTAAATAGGTTGTTTTGCTCATATTTTAGATCTAGCATAACCTTTCTTGTTGTAAGACTGTTGATAATGTCTCAATTAAATCTTACTTTTAAAGATAAATAGCTCAATATGCTTAAATATCCATGGTGTAAAGTTAGAAATCATGTGTAGACTTTAGTAGACCCGATAAGCTCAGTCTGTTACGCGCCTGACTATCAATCCAGGGGTCATGAGTTTGAATCCCCCGCCCGGCAACAGTCTCCGTGATGATTGATATACAACATTGTGTCTCATTATCATTTGTCTCTCACCACTGATTCAATTGGGAAAGTTATCAGTTACTTGCTGGAATGGGATGTGCTCAAGTACAGGTTAATCCAAGGAAACAGTGGTAAGGTTAACTAATCGTCTGTTAGCCCTCGATGGCATAAAAATTATGCTAAATATTCAATCAATCAATCAACTACAGTCATGTGATTTGGGTATGTAAATGTTAATGATTCAAGTTGCTATGGGACACAACTAAATCTTTCTGTGCAAATGGTCATATATTATTGAATAAGCATTGTACGCTGAAAAACTAATACAAAATTGTAATATTGCAATATAAATAAACTTTGTGGTGAGAAACGAAAAGCAAGTTCTTGAGATGTTTATAAAGGCAACATATTCCAAAAAATAAGCAGCTATTGATTTAATTTCAATTAGAAAATGCATAGGACAGGGTCATGAGTTTGATTCATGGAAAAACTGTATTGAAAAATATGATAATCATCTAAATTAGGCAAATACATTTTACAACCTGGTATAGCAAGTTACTGCTCTTTTGTTAAACAAGCAAACTGATCTATTTCACTGTTATTTATTTCTCGTGTTACAAGGAGTGAAATACTGAATATAAAAAACTTACAATACAGGAATTCAAGTGAATTAGGTGTAAATACTAATCTCAAAGGTAATTAGATTACTGTATTCATTATCAACGTAGATTAATACAAATATTCTTTATTTATGGTTTATTTACACATGCATAATTAAAAAAAGTATTGATCTATAGTATGTTGAAAATAGTGCATATTTATAATATCTTACAAAATCAAAAGCAAATTGATTTCCAATGTTACATTTCAACAGTTTCAATAATTGTGTATGACAAAACTGTTGATTTGTTTGAACAATGTGCGACACAAATTACCAAGTTTATGTGTATTTCATAAATATTTTAATGTAAGCATACACACATTATGTATGTATTGTTTATGATAAATAACTGTAATATTGCTATTAAAACAAGAGGCCCAAGAGGGCCTGAGGATGCTCTACTGACTCATAGTGGCCATAGCACTTTTTGAAATTCTCCTATGCAATAGAAACATTGGGGCGGGGGCAATTTTAACCCTAGGGACACCATTTGAACAAATCTAACAAAACTAAAGTTGGTCATCATTACTACATAATCATTTTGAAAATCTAAAGATTTTTTAAGTTTTGGGCTATTTTTAGTAATGGCAGCCATCTTGAATATTAGATAGAAAAAAAATCTTCTGTATAGTCTCCTATGCAATAGAAACATCCATGTGAAGTTTCAGTTTAAATGACCTAGTGATTTCAGAGAAAGTGCTGCTAAAGGACAACAGACGACGGACAATGCGCCATCACATAAGCCTGTCTTGCCTTTGGCCAGTAGAGCTAAAATGACGAAACTTCAATCAAAACACACTTTTAATATCTTTATATTCATTCTATGGCATCAGTATTGTTAATATAAAATAGAAACTCATAAATGCACCACTCATGAATGTCAAATTTAAGATTTTTCAACGCAAGGGGGGGGGGGGATACCCCTCCCTTATCCAAACTTATTGAAACTGTATCTTAAAGCAAGTTGTTCATGCAAAGAATATGGGCATTTGTGTGTACTTATTTTGTGTGTGTGTTATAACATATCTATACTTAAGCATGTGTGTATTTATTTGGTACACAATATCAGTGTAGATATATGTCACTGACAAAATGCATAAAGGTACTCGTCATTCATTCAATATCCATCAACACGGGCATGACGCCTAACAACAATTGACAAAAATACATAAATTATTGTATTTGTCCATGCAGTAGATGCATTGTCTAGTACATGAAACTCTCATTGTAGCTTTGCCTTTTGCCTGTTAACCAATAAAAGAAAAAGTGATCACTAATGGCTAATTGTTTAAATAAACATACATGTACTTAATAAAAATCAGATTTCAGAAATGCATTATACAAATGTTTTAGATGTTTTTTCTGTTCTAAACATGTGGCCTATGTTTTTTTCCCTACCAGGACAAAATGGCCTATACATGTTTTAGCAGTTAGGCCATCTGTCTTGAAACAATCTGAATCACTGATATGTACATTCCTCCTGTAACCAGCAAAAAAGAACTATACAGTATCTATATCATATGTACATCCCTGCTGCAATCAGCATATATGTACTACATGTCAGTTCCTAATGAAAAACATTTGTATTCCGGTGGAGTATACTTACATTGGTTCTACATTCTTGTTTGGCTTGTGCAACATTACATTGTCACGAGTGGTGTTTGTAATTAGTTATTAAAAAAAATTGACAGTGGTACGTCTGCTAAAAAATGAAAATTTTATTTATGAAAACACTGACTAGGTGATTTCCACAGAGCTCTAGATAAGAATGGACTGAATAGGATGAAAACATCTGAACAGTTTAAACCAATGAAGAACTGGGATGTTCACCTATGAACTGTTTTAAACATACATGACTTAACAATTTTAATTGTTGTTTTTTCCCCCCATTTTTTTGTCATTATAATGCTATTTTCCTCTATGGAAGGGTCCTGTCACGATTCCCTAAAAAACAGAAAAAAAACACTGATAACCGAGTGCCATATGTAACTTATTAAAAGTGTTGTATATAACATTAAAACCCTTATAATAACGAAAAAAGTCAACATATTTGTGTTAATAAAAAATCTATAGGGATGTTCAGAGCATATGATTATAGTAAGCTTATTTTCCGTTGGATGAAAATGTCAAACTGGCAAATGAGCACAATAAAAAGTATATTCACAACACAAATAAGGACATATTTGTCTCAATTTTTTGGTCATTTTCAATTAAGTCTGCGATAGCACTTTAATGTAATATATATGTTGACCTCGAAACTTAGAACGAGTGACATTATGTTCTAACATTATAATGTATGTCTATGGAAAGCGCAATAGTGGTAACTGACCAAAATTTAGGTCAATTACCACCATTACATTTCCCATAGGTTTACATTATAGCAATTGTGCTTATAACCTATTTTTAAAACATTTGTTCATGAAAATGGCCTACCTTGCATTCAAGTATCAACCTAAATACATAAACAAGAATTCCGCGGAATGATACATGTATGTCTCGCTGTGTCCCCTTTGACCGTTAATACACACATGGGAGAGAAAAAAAATAAAATATTATATTCATTCAAGAGTTATCTAACTTGGTTAATATAGTAGGTTTAATGACTATGAAATATTGTAGGAAGTACAGTCAAACCTGTCTTAAGCAGCCAGCCAAGGGAAAGGGCCATATTGGCCGCTTAAGACAGGTGGCTGCCTACTACAGGGTCATCAATTTTCACCCAGATTAGCGAAGTATTTTTGTATATTGGCACAATTTCACAACATCAACACGTTCATCCAAAGTCAAACACTTCCGTTTTGGTGGCATTGTTAACACGCTGACAATCAAAACATTTATGATTTAAGTTACAATAAATCATTTCAAAATTTTATATTTTTCCACAATTAGCGCTTTTTACAAGTGTGAACTTAATGAGTTAATTCCTTATCGTTCGTTAAAAGCATGAACAAACTGCCATTCTCATTATCGTCTCAAAAACGTTAGCTTCTTTAATCTTTTTATATGCCGACTTTTTCACAGTTAACGTGTTTACACAAAACACTTTGATCTGTCTATTTTACCAATTATGCGGGCTAAAACAAGAGATGTGAAAATTATCACGCACTACACTCGTGTTTGAGTCGGAAAAATTGCGATTCTGTAGAACACAATAACAGCTTTGTTTGGTTTGTTTTGTTACGACGAATTAAGAAAGTTTAAACTAAAAGAAACTTATTTCAAATTAAAGATATATTATAATTATTTGATTTATTTGTTTTTTTGTACTTTAATTAAATATTAATTCTGTGGCCGTAATGAAATTTTTACATGCCAAAATCAATATTTTACGGTAAAATTTGTTCATTTGGTGGCCGTTTTAGGAGGTTTTTAATGCATTTGGGACCAAAAATGTTGGCCGCTGGCCGCGTCGAGCAGGTGACCACCTATTGCATTTAAATTATATAGTAAATTTCGACGGGAGGGTCTGAAACTGGCCGCTTAAGGCAGGTGGCTGCTTATAACAGGTGACAGTTAGTACAGGTTTGACTGTATTGTGTAAAGTTTCGATCAAATACATTAAGTGATTATTAAGACATTAACTTCATGGTAGTTGCACACAAAACTTTAACCAGTTTTTCTAAGTAAAACATATTTAAAAAAAAAAAAAAAAAAATTCAACCAGTATTTCTATTTAAGTAAAACATAATCTATCCAAAAAAAAGAAAAAACTAATAATATTTAAAAGAGAAAAAAAAAGAAAAAAAAAAGATTTTTTTTTTTAAATAAATAATAAAAAAAAGTACTCAGCATCTGCATTATATTATGTAATGCAGGGTGTGAGTTGCGACTATGAGCGAAATTGAGCAAATATGTTTGTTTTTATTAAAAAGAAATAAAAGCAGGGTGTTAGTTGTAACTATGATCCAAGTATGAGTGTCCTAGCACTTGTACTTGTTGTGAAATAGTGTAAAAACAAAAACTTTACGTTGGAGCTAAATATAAATGTTTGACACCGCCGCTGTCGACAGAAAAACAACACCTTAATCTCGTCTCTCCTTCGTTGCGGCCAGACAAAAATTACACAAAAAAGCCCAGCTCAAAAGTATCACTTTTTACTTTCGGTTCAGTCTTGGACTGAATTTATTTGCATTTCTATAGATTCAATATTATACTGGCGCAAATTGCTCCATTAAAGAGCCAAAATGAGCAAATATGTGTGTTTGTTTTTTTAAAAATGAAAACTTAACGTTGGAGGTAAATGCAAAATTCAGCATCAAACAAAATCAATGGACCATGCAATTTAGGTTATACTCAGCATCTGCAGTATATAATGTGATGCAGGGTGTTAGTTGTAACTATGATCCAAGTATGAGTGTCCTAGCACTTGTATTTGTTGAGAAATAGTGTAAATAGTGTAAGGTTGGAGCTCAATAAAAATGTTTGCCGCCGCCGTTGACGGAAAAGCAACAGCTTAATCTTGATTTTATGATTCTATGATTTTATTATATTATGAATAGTTATTTTGAAAGCTCTGCTGATATTTATGTATAAAATATAATAAGTTAAAATCACAAAACACCACTTTACATGTACACAAAAATGTACATAAAGAATAAATCACTTTTTGTCGCCTATAAATAACAAGAAAAATTAAAAAGAATCATAGCATCTCAAAAATGTTTGGGTGATAACTAAAACCCTGCCACTAAACCCGACCAAGTTCCAATCGACACAGCCTTATTCAGACTGCAAGGAAAGGCAAACATGGCGTATGTAAAAGTGCTGTTTTTATTGCACTTAAAGTTAACAGGCTGCAAGGAAAAGGCAAATATTGCATATGTAATACTGCTGTTGTATTGCACTTACTTCAATCATATTGCATTATATTATCAAGAATAATATAAAAATGCCCATTTTGGTCTAAAAAAATTTACTTTTTTTTTTGACGATTTTTCGCCCTTTTTTTTTTTGACAAACTGCCAGGCAATTTAAAGTACGTAATTTTCAAATGACCATGGTTTTAATCAACTGTCACAAGAATCAGTTGATAATTATCTCACAATATTCATTGTACATTTGTATAAGTGAATATCTACCTATTCGCCCGTCATTTAGGTTTTACCTAATTCATATTAAGAAAAACAATTTTTGACATTTACATCTTATCAGAAACAAGCTTAGAAACATGATATATGCCGTCTAAATGGTGGCAGCTGACCAAAACACTATTAACCATGACGCGAAAACTAGTGATATTTGAAGTAGATATTGAAACTCATGTAATTGAAACAGTTTTAATTCAGTCAATACCTCATAAAGCCTGCATCGGATGTTATGACATCTCCAGGTGTTACTAAATTTTTCAACTCATCAGTATTTTTTGACTTAACACGTTCACGTGTGCCCGCAATTCGGATGTCAACCGCCATTTGTAAACGGTTTGTTATAATTACCATATAACTGTGAGAATCACAACGATCATACTGCTGCGCATGTTGGATTTACAACATTAGCAGTAAAAGTTCATAATCTTTACATATCTTAATAAGGCTTATCAGTCACTATTTTATCAAAATTGCAATTATTTCAACAAATAGATATTGTTTATTTAGATTTCGCGAAAGCTTTTGACACTGTGCCACATAAGCATCTTTTAAGTAAGATAAAATCATACGGAACCACAGGACATATTCATAAATGGATTGACAGCTTTCTGAAGGACCGCAAGCAAATCGTTGTTGTAAATGGAAATCTCTCAAGTTGGTTTGATGTATTGTCGGGTGTACCACTAGGATCGATTCTGGGACCTGCACTCTTTTCTTTATACATTAATGAAGTTCCTGATTTAGTTCAGAGTGTGTGTTGTTTGTTTGCCGATAATACAAAGTTATATAATGTAATTCGACCTTCAAATGACCAAAGACAGCTTCAAAATGATATTTATGCTTTATGTAAATGGAGCAAGGAATGGTTTTTGAAATCAAAGACGTGTATAGATATATCTCTATATAATTCCTTGTTGAAATGTTATACTGAAAAATGTAAGATACTTCATGTAGGTAAAGATAATTTTGAATTCACATATCGTATGTTTGACAATGTGGACAAATACTCTGATATAATAGTTTAGGATAATGAAAAGTACCTAGGTATATTGTTCTTAACACATTGAATTTTGAACAGAATGTAAACTGTGTTGTTAACAAATCAAATACTGGTGTAGGATTTATTAAAAGAAATTTCATTTATATGGACAAGGATCTCTTTCTCACATTATATAAAGCACTGGTTAGGCCTCACTTAGACTAAGGTAACATTATCTGGTACACAACACTGCAGAAAACTATACGTATTGTTGAAAATGTCCAGCGTAGAACTACCCGGATCATACCAGAGTTCTGTGGTTTAGATTATAAAAAAAGATAAGAACGACTGAACTTGCCTACTCTGGAATGTAGAAGACAACGGAGAGATTTAATACAAGTTTTTAAAATACTACACAAAATTAATGATATTGATTATACTGAACTATTTACTATTGCTACAACCCAGCAAATTAAGGGTCATTCATTTAAACTGGTGAAACCAAGAGCCAACAAGTTGATAAGGCAAAATTCCTTTACTCATTGTGTTATTAATAACTGGAATTCATAACCAAAACATAAAGTCATGACAGAAACAGTAATCCGCTTTAAAACTGAACTAGATAAACGCTGGCGCAATCGTAGATTCGACACCATAGTTATTTATCAACCACCGGACTGGTGTATAGCAAACTTTGACTTCAGCGGGGATAACAAAGCCAACTAGGGCTTAATAGTTCCGCTGCACTCAAGAAGACTCAAGAAGAAAAAAAACTTGCATGACATTTTTTACATTGAAAATTAAAAAAAAAAAGGAAACCAAAAACAACAAGAACAAAATAAAATGAATTATAACATTTATCATCAATGCAATGTCAATTTTACCTATATATAAATGATTTGTATCACAATTCATTAATTGTTGCGTTCAAAACAAGTTAGTATCATTTATTTCCGGTACATAACGGACACAAAGGCACGCCTGGTACTATTACCTGATTAAATAAATCAGGCATGATAAGACACCTTATTATTATTATATGTATATTTGACATGGATCGGATACAATACAATTAAGTAATTAATTCACTGCCTATTGGAGCCACGCAGGATCAGCATCTTCAATGTGACAAAATAGCTAGGACAGTGATCAAAAAGGCAAATGCTAGGTTAAAATGCCTATGTCGAAAAAAGCCAGTTCTTAACTAAGCATGCCAGGAAACCATTGGTCATGTCACTTATCAAGCGTCACTTCGATTATTCATGTTCTTTCTAGCATCCTGATTTGACTCAACCCCTCAAACATCAACTTGGATAACATGTCTCATTGGATCAGAACATTCTAGATTTTCAAACTGGTTACTAGTCCCAAAAATAGTTGATCAGATTACTCTTTTCATGTTCAAAACATTAAGTTGGGTACTGCTCTGGAATATCTTGGTGAACATTTTGTGCCATTTAACTATGTGCATCATCGTTGTACTAGGTCCAGCAACAATGCCCGTTCTCTCCCGTATTACCATTTTAGTTTTACATTCGTCGATAATGGACGGTTTGCTTTGTTCTCTCTGTTTTACTTCTAAACTATTTCATAATTGTTTCTCTCTGTTTTACTTCTAAACCATTTCATAATTGTTTCTCTGTATTGTACTTATAGACTATTCCATATTGCCCAAAGTAGTTTTTGTTGTATGGAACAGTCTTCTCAAGGGTATTACATATATTGATAGGCCAAATAATTTCAAGAATGTCGCCAAGAACCACATCTCAGAATATCCGAGAAAAAAGTTTTTATTCATTTTTTTTTCATATATTTTTTAGTCAGGTAGATTTATTTTCTTATTTTTTATTAAGTATTTTTTAATTTCTGTAATTTATTGATAAAGATAGTATGCTTGATTGGAAGCATATGATCTTGCACTGTGATGGGATTTGTTTTTCATTATGGATAAAGTAAAGTTAACTCGTGTCGTATAACCTTAATTTACTCCACTGTCCGATGTGATAAACTTATCCTTAAGTCGTTTCACTATTCAATACAAATGATAAAAGTAGGGTTGGCAATTATCGCGCTGTGTTCATACTTTCACTATTCGAAAAAGCTGTCTATGATCAGGTAACGGATTATCTTAGTAAAAAGCAACTATTTTATAAGTTTCACACTGACTTTAGACGTGATCACACATATCTTATTTCTCTGGCGGACCATATAAGGTTTCAAACCAGTTTTAGGACATTATTTATTTTAATTTACGTTGATGATATGGAATCTGCTGCTTTTATACGTTGATAATTCAAGAATTCTTGTCGTCGACAAGGGTAAGGCCAAAAATGAAAATAATATCTTAAGAACTTGAACTTGAACAATAGCATAAATATAACTTGCAATGGCAATGCTGTTCAGCCAACATCAGCAGTTAAATATTTGGGTACCATCTTGATAAAAGTTTATCTTGTGATTGGCCCTGAACATTTTACTCCTTGAAATGATCAACAGTGGACATGAGGGTCCAACAAAATACTTTGTTATATATTTAGTATTGCAAGTCATAATAGCGCTCCTGGTTACATGAGTGATAATTTATCTCGGCTTCATCTCTACATACTCATCAAACTATGTTTGGTGACAATGATGTTTATATATTTCAAAAGTTCTGTCCCACCCTCATCCCATCATATCTATCTATCTATCTATCTATCTATCTATCTATCTATCTATCTATCTATCTATCTATCTATCTATCTATCTATCTATCTATCTATCTATCTATCTATCTATCTATCTATCTATCTATCTATCTATCTATCTATCTATCTATCTATCTATCTATCTATCTATCTATCTATCTATCTATCTATCTATCTGTCTGTCTGTCTGTCTGTCTGTCTGTCTGTCTGTCTGTCTGTCTGTCTGTCTGTCTGTCTGTCTGTCTGTCTGTCTGTCTGTCTGTCTGTCTGTCTGCCTGCCTGCCTGCCTGCCTGCCTGCCTGCCTGCCTGCCTGCCTGCCTGCCTGCCTGTCTGTCTGTCTCTCTCTGCCTGCGTGTGTAATTAATGGAAAGACGAGCCCATATGGTATTGGGTTCGGTCCCCGTCATGGTGACCTTATATACTTATACAGGGTAATAAATAAATTATAATAAAACTCGGGAAGGTTTCGAGCGTTAGTAAATAGTAAGCACCGAATCCAGAAAACAAAATAAAAATAATAAAAAAATAGTTGTATGATAATGCAACCTAGTTAAAGATAACCTTCAAGTTTGAATGTCGACACGTCTTATTATTTGAAATCATCCTCATTCATCACTCATTAATCATCACAGAAATGCGTAATCATCTTTTATCTCTTTAATAATCATCTTATCCTGCTTGCCAAAATGACTGGTTCAAAGCGCGAGGGTATATAAAAACTTATCTCTTATATATAGAAGGTTTCGAGCGGGATTTGTCATAGCCGTAAGATTGTGTCTCACAGTCGATGTAAACAAGTTTTTGCGAGGTCTGAAACTGTAAATTGGTATATACACATATATGATGATTTTTAGTCGATTTGAAATATATATTATGATTAAACAGACCATAGTTACGATGTTAAATGTAATAATTGCTAAAATACAATATATAAAATAATAAAAGGGTTAAACTATAAACTAAATATGCTATTTTGAAACTACGTCATTCTATTTTTAGATGGAACTTACCGTATTAGGGCACATTTATCTGTTACAAATTTTATACAAAATAATAGATTGAACATTAATGTGTTACCTGTACTGGACGTGACTAACTATCAATAAAACCACGTAGTGTCATAATAGCGTTTTCGGTTTATAAAGTCCGTTTCGTGTTTATATTAGAATGATTGTAAACGTAATATCTACTTTAGGGTTAGGTCATCGGTACAGGTAAGGCACGTAATATCTACTTTAGGGTTAGGTCATCGGTACAGGTAAGGCAAGTATAGGTACTCAATCACGGATGCGAACATATTACAATAATGTAATTACCCACTTTACCTATACCGTTTAACGGTGAACTTGCCCAATAATCAGCGAACTTTGAATCGGCAGTACATACAGTTTGTGACAAATATTTACGCTCAGTGTAAAACTATATTGCATCAAATTAACATCTCACAAATATACTGCACAAAAGAAGATATTTGAAACCGTGTCACATGACTTTTTTTTGATGATTACACATTTTTTACCTTCTATCTGCGGGTAGCTTATTACGGAAATTAATGGACCAATTGAATATTTTACATAAAAAGAAATCGGTGTGTTAAGACAATATAATAAATAAATAAAGGACTGAAACGGATCAGAAATAAAAGATAGCATTATACATAGTTTAACTAGCAACATAGATATCACACCATGTACGAGTATGTGTGATATTGACTCAATATGGATTGATAGGTTAAGGATATGGAAATGGTGGACGTTGGCAAAATGGCGTAATATCTGAGGTAAACTTTCTCAATGATCAATGTTGTAATTGTTTTAACACTGTCCTGTCAAACTTTTCTTATATATATATATATATATATATATATATATATATATATATATAAAGGGAGATAATTAAATTCACAACAACGGAATTTACGATTTTTGGGATCGTTTCAGAAGCTCATTCACAATGCATGATATATATATGGAGATAATTATTTGTGAATAACCAAGACATAAATGTACAGACTAGACTACGGCGAGTGCGCCTAGCTACAATGCAAACCATAGATACAATATCAAGGCCTCTGCCAAACCAATAAATTTGGTGTCGACCATGACTTATATATTATGGAATTACATGCAACACATCTGGACAGGGTGGACAAATTTACATACATGAAGTGATAGCTTTATATGAGTAGGATCCAGTTAAGGATTCATGACTCGTTTATCTTTCGATTATACATTTTTGGCTTTCCCTCATCTCATTTATATAAGCTAGTCTTACATGTTCAAAATAATTGTTTTGTCTCTTAATAACGTTTTAGAATAAACGGCCATTCTCTGTTGGTACATTTAATTCATAAAATAAACATACAAAGCAAACTCATTGTTGCTTCTTTAAAACAAACTTGCGGCGCCATTGATGCCTTGCATCAATCTTTGTCTTGTCGTCAATATGTTGACTGATCCATTAGGAATATGCATTGGTCTTAAATTGAACAATATTTTGTTTAGTATGTACATTTATAAGTTTTATAATAATGTACGGTATCCTTAAATTTTATAATGATATGTTAGATATGCACGTTATCCATAAGTTGCAGCCTGATCAGTTAAGTATATGCATTGATCTTAATAATAAGTTGCAGACTGGTTCGGTAGGTATATGCATTAATCTTAATAATAAGTTGCAGACTGGTCCGGTAGGTATATGCATTGATCTTAAGTTGCAGACTGGTCCGTTAGGTATATGCATTGATCATAAGTTGCAGGCTGGTCCGTTAGGTATATGCATTGATCTTCAGTTGCAGACTGATCCGTTAGGTTTATGCATTGATTTGCATATATATGCATTGATCTTAAGTTGCAGACTTGTCCGTTAGGTATATGCATTTATCTTAAGTTGCATACTTGTCAGTTAGGTATTTGCGTTAATCTTAAGTTGCAGATTGGTCCGTGAGTTATATACATTGATCTTAAGTTGGAGACCTTTTTGTTAGGTATATGCATTGATCTTTAGTTACAGACTGGTCCGTTACGTATATGCATTGATCTTCAGTCGTAGACTGATCCGTTAAGTATATGCATTGATCGTAAGTTGCCGATTGGTCTGTTAGGTATATGCATTGATCTTGAGTTACAGACTGATCCGTTAGGTATATGCATTGATCTTGAGTAAGACTGGTCCGTTAGGTATATGCATTGATCTTAAGTCGTAGACTGATCCGTTAGGTATATGCATTGATCTTAAGTTGCAGACTGGTCCGTTAAGTATATGCATTAATCTTAAGTCACAGACGGGTCCGTTAGGTATATGCATTAACGGGGAGTTACAGACTGGTCCGTTAGGTATTTGCATTGATCTTTAGTTGCAGACTACTCCGTTAGTTATATGCATTGGTCTTAAGTTGCAGACTGATCTGTAAGGTATGCTTGTTAACTTTAGGTTGTAGAAGAAGGTTAAACCAATCAGAATACCTGTGAATACTGAGGACCAGGTAAGCGAGTCATGCTTCAATAGCCGGTGATACTACATTACGCAATTGCAGCAAATACTGGATTTCACAAAACTTACTTACTGTTACAACTGATTTGACAAAATAAATATTGGATCATTTTTCTAATGCAAACTAGGATAAAATAGTACAACATAGGTATATGATATAATCTTATATGGCATCCAGAATATTGTCACCGCTGAATAAATAAGCTGAAAACTGATATAGTTTGGTAATTAAATACAAACTTAACTCCACATAATATAAAGTCGCTTTATTCTGATAGATAGTGAAATAAAATTAAAATGCAAATAAAGAAAATCACTTCATACAACATATTATACAAGTCATAAATAGTCAGGTTTACAATAATAATAATATACGCTTAACGTTTCGTCGTGGTTAGATATAAATAAAACGTTGTAAGCACGCAACAAATACAATAGTCTGAATTCAAAGATAATACAAATATCCAAGATGATATATCAGTTTACACGCAATGTAAATTTTACCTTAAATACAATCAATACCCTTTTGTCGGTTGTTGAAATAACATAATGAATAAGAGACACACGTTGTTATTCATCAGAAATGTAAACCGCAGTAGAAAAATATATAACAACCATACTGTTAAACAGTGATTACCAAATCAACAAATACTTTTTTGCTTGATATATGATTACTTGAATTGCTTAGTATGACAGTAAGGATTTTTTTAGATTATTGTTAAAAGTCCTAAACAATATGAAACTATACAATAAAAAGGTTGCTAAACATGTATGGATAACACGCAGGCTCGTATTCCTCCGCCAAAACAACTCGTTAACTAATAGTTCATTTACCTATAATATTGTTCGTGGATTAGTTAAAACACTCAAAACTGTGACAATATTTAATAAATAATAAAGAAACAACAGAAAGTGTAAAATTTTCAAAATGAATCTGTAATTTGACAAATTGAATGTCGCTTTGATTTATGCATTAAACATAAATGCTTTCAGAATAACTAGTACATGTCTATTTAAAGGGAATCGTGAACATTTTGATAAATATTCACATACTACTATAATTTCTAATAAATTTATATCTAAATGGCACAGTACGCTATTGAACATTGTTCTTTCTTCTATATAAAATATGGTCTAGGATTTGCAGGATAAAAACTAATCCACCTAGAATATTTTTGTCATAGAAGAAATATATCTGTACATAAAAACAGCATATTAACTGGTAGATTTTTTTTTTAAATACAGAGCACTGACACCCTAATATTTTAACAAAGACTCTCAAATGTTCATAAATACATGCATCTGTTAAAGTCCTATAAACGTTAATTTTGACACATATTATAAATAAATAAATACATCTACTAGTTTTACTAATAAAAAGTAAATAGTAAATGAATATTTAGCTTGAGAAACTACGGCATGAATAAATAGTTATCTTTATTTATATTTTTTACATTTGATCTGAAAACAAAACATGAATATTTAGTATAATACAGGTAAAAAACTATATGCTTATTAATTTATGTAAAATATTTGTTTAACAACTGTCACGATTATTAGTCTCTTGCTACAGATGTGTACACCATGAGCCTGTGGAACGTGTGGTAGTGATAGAGCATCGATTCCATGATCGGAAAGTCGTGGATTCGACTTTCCGCCACGGCTTTGAGTGATATCCATGAGCAAGTGACATTTTCTTTCATATACTAACTTACTACTGGTTCTAGCCAGGACGACTTCGATATGTCTAAGCTATACATGTAATAACGTGTTTCACAATCGATGTAAAATAAACAAGTTTGAAATGCACACCATGAGCTTCTGTTTACTTACTGGTTCAGTTAATAGTTCACCATGGACAAATAACCGCTTAAAATTAAAGTGCATACAATGAAAGACTCGATGAAATATTCTGCAAAATAAATTTACGTGATACGAGATACCGCATACACAATTTTATTTAGAGTCGGTATGGTAAACATTAGCTATAAATAGTTATTGACTACATTAAGAAACACACTAGCACACTATACGTAACATGCACTGAAGAGCTAAATGTCGATTTGTAAAATATAACACGGGCTATTGTAAATAAATGTGGTGGAATTAAGTAGAAGATAGTCTAGTTAAGAAGTAAACGTCAATATTGTGTTTTAATAATCTCCGTTAAACTAAGCGCTTAGCCTGTATTTAAAACTAACACACATGCGCACCTGGTACACATGATATTGTAGGAGTTAAGCTCTGTTATATAAAATGTAAGAATCCTTTAAACAGCTACCTTCTAACTTGAATTGACATCAGCATTTAATGAAGTTTCCGAAATTTTATGTAAGGCTGGCTCAGTTATTACTATTTTTAAACAACAGGAACACTTTGTATATCTTTCTCCATTCTTCTTTGAGCTATATGTATATGTCAAAAGTTATGTTTGCCGTTGAAGATGTTCTTGGTACCTCCGCTTCATTTGTACCCGCTCGACTAGTACTAAAATATCGTCAATAAAAAAAGAGAATTATCTGAAGATTGTATATGTATCTAGTATAATATAATTGTCAATATTGATTATAGACCGATATTGGAACTCTTAATATGAGTCAATGTGTAGATTTATCTTTATTTATAGTTCCTTCGTGTATTAAACGTTAAAAACAGCCTAATATTTACATGTCCTATATTTATAAAACATAAACATGACTTCATTTCAACAATGTAAATAAAAAGTCAAACTTGTTTTCATGAACATCACAACTAAATAATAGCAAATAGTATTGCAGAAAATAGAAACATGGAAACCAATCGGCATTGGTATCTTTTTAACGATCTGGACATTTTCTTTAAATATTTTTATTATGATAATTTAAAGTACAACACAGAATAGCCACAAAAAAGTGAAATCTTTTAAACCATAAACTCTATATTTGTTTGTCAAAAAATGTTTGTTAAAAATGCTAAAAAATGTTAAAAATTTAAAAACATATGTATTGAAATATAGAAATTTTGATATGAATTGACAATCAAATAACTCTTATCCTAACTAATCATTTTAAAGTTGAAAATAATGTAATATATGTTTTAACCAATTGTTAATACTCATGTTAAGCAACAGTATCTATATAAATACATACCAAGCTATGTTCTTTATAATTGCTATGAGTAAATCAGGCAATACGATAAAGATGTAAGTTATAGTGCAATTGGTATTTTAAATCACTTCACTAAAGTTTGAGCTTTTAACCATTGTTTTGAAGTGTAACAATTTTAAATTCAATGGTGAAAGTTTCTTTCAGATCAATTGCACTTGTATGGGTACACGCATGGCACTTTCATATGCCAATGTGCTCTTAGGCCATCGTGAACAAAGACTACTTCAAGAAGCTCTGTTAAAGCCACTTCCTTGGCTCCGTTTTATTGATGATATTAACATGCAATGGTGCAACAGTCGTGATAACCTTGATGATTTTATTAATTTTAACAACTTTCACCCCACTACAAAGTTCACTTTTAAAAATATCTAAGATTATAAACAATACAGTACATACTGATTTATATTCAAAACCAACAGATACACATCAGTACATTCTTCCAAGCAGTTGTCTAAACACCCTAAACACTTTTTTAAAAACATTCCGTACAGTTTGACACTACGTATATACGTCGTATATGTACTGAAAATGAAAACTTTGAAACCCGTTCAAAAGAATTATTACAGCATCCCACTGAACGCTGTTACAAAAAAAAAAACAATATGAAACTTGATATTTCAAAAGCAAGGAACAGGGACCGAAAGATACACCTTATATACTTCAAAAACAAATCAAACCTCTGTTCATTTTCCTTTTGTAGCAACATGTCATCATTATCTGCCAAAACTTAGATCTATCATCGACAAGCATTGGCCCACCGTAGAATCTTTAGACATACCAAGTTGTTTGTTTCCCAGCAAACCGATTACAGCAGACAGACGGTCCCAGAATCTGCGAGACTAACTTGTCCAAGCAAAGATAAAAAGCTCTGTTGATGGTTCTTTTGTCGGAAAATCTGGTCCTTGTGACTAAGCACGTTGTCAGACGCGTAAAATTATGCCAGAATTGAGCATTTCCATTAAGTATCACGTTACTTGTAAACCTACTGACGTCGTGTATGTAACTGCATGTTCTAAATGAAGTAAACAGCACATCAGCGAAACTAAACTGTCGTTGAGCCAGCGTGTAAATCTGCATAGATCAGATTGGAAACTACGCAGTTTCATTCGCTCGCCCGTCTCTGAGCATTTCAACAGTTCGGGCATTCGTTTGACGTTGTAATATTACACTACATTGATCATGATCCAGATTGGCCTGACAAGCAACGCAAAGATCGTGGAACTTATTGGATTTGACGATTCAATACCCTTTATCCATTAAGTATAAACAAAAGCGATGGTTCTGCATAATTGATATACTGTATTTTATATACGTAAGTTCCAATACTGGTGTATACGGCGCAATCTTTTTAATACAATCAGTTGTAACTTTAACGTTTCAAATAAAGTCGCCGTGTTAATACATACGACGTCATGGCGTTAAAAAGAACACGACGTTGTGTGACGTCAAATTATTTATTATTATTCAAATTGGTGATATCACTCATCACTTATTTGAATAAATGATATCACTCATTCGATTGAGTGATATCACATATTCGAATGAGTGATATCATTTAATCAAATAAGTGATATCACTTATTCGAATGAGTGATATCACCTATTTGAATAATAAAAAAAAAATTGATTAATGCATGGACCAATATCTTATACCTAGTTATCTATGGGGTGCCGTTCTACTATTTAACCTCAATAAGTGATATCACTCATTCGAATAGGTGATATCATTCATTCGAATGAGTGATTTCACTATTTTGAATGAGTTATATCACCTATTCGAATGAGTGATCACCTATTTGAAACGAATAAGTGATATCACTCATTCTAATAAGTGATATCACCTCTTTGAAACGAATAAGTTATATCACTTATTCGATTGATTGATATCACCTATTCGAATGAGTGATATCATCTATTCAAAACGAATCACTGATATCACTTATTCGAATAGATGATATCACTTATTCGATTTATCAAGCGAGAAAAAACAGACTGATCCCTAATTAAATGATTCAGCAGTGAATTTATGACCCTCAGCCTCTAAAATAAATGGTTTTATAAAATGATTAAAGAATAAGCCAATATATATTCTATATTCGCAATAATATTTATTTTATAACATACTATATTTTTACACAATATATTTGATATCTCTATTTTATTCTCGTTATAGATCTATATTTTATTAAATATATCAACATCCCTGGGAGAAATCATTGTCTAAATTCATTTCTAATAAGTGATATCACTCATTCGTTTCGAATAGTTGATATCACTTATTCGAGTGAGTGATATCACCTATTCGAATAAGTAATATCACTGATTGAGGTTAAATAGTAAAAGTTGCCAGCCTTTTATATCAATCCATGAACAGATCATATTATTCATGGACAAAAATAGATTTACATTCTCTAGATTTCGGTGTCGTTGTATATCAATTAAACGTACATATGATATACTCCGTACATACTTGTTTGGCATTGAGTCAAAAGCTCCTGCGCGGTAAATAGTTATGCTTTATAAGGAGGAAACAATGTTTGACATCTCCTTGAGCAGAGGTACCTTAAACATTAACCTGAAATTATTTAGTTTCGCTTTCGCTAACTCGTTCTCTTTAATAGTTCTATTCGTGCGAAATACTTAATAACTTACATAGGCTTGTGCGTGAGATATAATTTGCAGTTTATCAGTGTTCTTAATAAAAGGTACCTAGCGCATGTTGAACATGTATCATTGAATTATTGAAAGATATTGTTTTTATATGATTAATTCTGATTAGAAAAATGGAAACACTGAATATGTATTTCACATTGAGTTTAATCGTTATATATCGTATAAGGTTCAAATGATCATTATGCTTGTTTGCAGCTGATCTATATGTATTATCAGCGTGTTTGCAGCTGATCTATATGTATTATCAGCTTGAGTTTGCAGCTGATATATATATATATTATCAGCGTGTTTGCAGCTGATCTATATATATTATCAGCTTGAGTTTGCAGCTGATCTATATGTATTATCAGCTTGAGTTTGCAGCTGATCTATATGTATAATCAGCGTGTTTGCAGCTAATCTATATATATTATCAGCTTGAGTTTGCAGCTGATCTATATGTATTATCAGCTCGAGTTTGCAGCTGATCTATATGTATTATCAGCTCGAGTTTGCAGCTGATCTATATGTATTATCAGCTCGAGTTTGCAGCTGATCTATATGTATTATCAGCTCGAGTTTGCAGCTAATCTATATGTATTATCAGCTTGAGTTTGCAGCTGATCTATATGTATTATTAGCTCGAGTTTGCAGCTGATCTATATGCATTATCAGCTCGAGTTTGCAGCTGATCTATATGTATTATCAGCTTGTTTGCAGCTGATCTATATGTATTATCGGCTTGTTTGCAGCTGATCTATATATCTTATCGGCGTGTTTGCAACTGATCTATATATATAATCAGCTAATTTGCAGCTGATCTATATATATTATCAGCGTGTTTGCAGCTGATCTATATGTATTATCGGCGTGTTTGCAGCTGAACTATATATATAATCAGTTTGTTAGCAGCTGATCTATATGTATTATCGGCGTGTTTGCAGCTGATCTATATATTTAATCAGCTTGAGTTTGCAGCTGATCTATATGTATTATCGGCGTGTTTGCAGCTGATCTATATATATTATCAGCTTGAGTTTGCAGCTGATCTATATGTATTATCGGCGTGTTTGCAGCTGATCTATATGTATTATCAGCTTGTTTGCAGCTGATCTATATATATTATCAGCGTGTTTGCAGCTGATCTATATGTATTATTGGCGTGTTTGCAGCTGATCTATATATATAATCAGCTTGTTTGCAGCTGATCTATATATATTATCAGCGTGTTTGCAGCTGATCTATATGTATTATCGGCGTGTTTGCAGCTGATCTATATATATAATCAGCTTGTTTGCAGCTGATCTATATGTATTATCGGCGTGTTTGCAGCTGATCTATATATATAATCAGCGTATTTGCAGCTGATCTATATGTATTATCAGCTTGTTTGCAGCTGATCTATATATATTATCAGCTTGAGTTTGCAGCTGATCTATATGTATTATCAGCTGAAGTTTGCAGCTGATCTATATATATCATCAGCTTGTTTGCAGCTGATCTATATGTATTATCAGTTTGAGTTTAGCTCCCTTCAGGCAAAATATATGTGAGGACAATATGTGAGGTAATTTGTGGAAACCCGGTCCTTCCTCAGATTAATTAGGTGTACCTCAATCAACAAAGCTGGATATATTAATACCTGTGCGGCACATGTGTTCAACTTACTACTGTTCACTAGCCAGGGTCTTAGCTTGGCTAAAAACGATGTGTAGGGCCAGTTATATGGAGGTATAGGAGCATGATCCCCCGAACATAAAATCAGCTAAACTGTCGTAGGTGCGTTTTGGCATATATTGCTTATGTTTTGGAGGGCCTGGCTACTATCCATAATATTAACCTAGAATTCATTGTTTTATAACCAAATAAATGTAATGTTTTAAGTTTGATTCACTTTTATAAAGGGAAAAATGAAGTAGCCTAGTTAGGGGTCCGAGTTTTATTGCGTATAAAGTATTTTTAATTTTTCGATTTCTCAGAAAAAAGTGTAGACACGTGTCTGTTTGCTCATGCCACATTATTTTAGCACTATATGTTTCTAAGACCAACACACAGTTACATATTTATAAAATGAAAAGTGAATGTTATATTTAAAAAAGCTCTATTTGTATCATATGAAAAATGTTTTTTGATTGGTGCAATAGTATATGACAAGCTAGCTTTAAATTTTCTGGCGACTCCTTGATAAACTAAAATCTAAAATCGGAGGAAAAACGCTATAAATGTCTTAACAAATAAATTAAGTATTAAAATGGATATAAAGTATCTCATTATCATTAATAAATAAAATCCAAATGGTTTGGCATGTCAAATTCACCAAAACGTTACAAAATCGATATCTAAATTGGAGTGGTAGACTTGAAACGAAATCCCAATTCTAAAAATAGGCAGCACTTAATACTGCTTGACGTCATTTGGACTCTATCTAAGATGAAACAATTTTACTACGTGTGAGCCTATATCAACGGCGGGTCTACTTAAAAAATCAACCTTATATTTAATTAAAATCCACTATATTTCTACTGAAAAAAAACAAGTGTGCCCGTTCAGATTTTGTAGTGCGCCCCTTTAAACTGAAATCCTGGATTCGCCCATGTGCATAACGGATAAATTGAAATCACGTGTCTCATTTTATACGTCACAAAATATGTTGCACTTTAAGCAGGAAATCTATTTTAGTCTAACCTAGGCGCGTAGCCACAGTTAGGAAATCCCTTTTTAATAATATTATTATTTTGGCATGTTTGAATAGATATCCTTTGGCAGTATAGGGTCAGAGAGTATATATAGGCATGCTATATTGGAAAAAATATGTTTTTAGCCAATTTTAAAAGCTTGAACAATCCTGATAAATTGCCTTTAAGGATGAAACCTGCTACATCACGTAACACAAATAACCTACATCACGTAACACAAATAACCTGTTAATAAATTTATGTGTATGCCATTATGCTGTGTAGAAAAACAAGATAATTTACAGGCATGTATACGTACAGGATTACTATTGTTCTATTTTACTTTTTGTTATTCATACAATAATCGCCACCCAAGTCAATCTTGCTAATTTATCTGATTTAAAGCGCATGCGCCGTGACGTAATTACACAATAAGAAGAATGACATAAACAGTAACGTGATATGTGACTTCTCATTAAATAGTGGAGTGCCCTTGTAGAGAAATACTTTAATCTGCGAGTTAAACTTACAATATGGCTTTTATTATTCATAGCCAGATAATGAAGGATTAACCATCTAAACAACAAGGTTCGTTGACTTCAATATTATTTGTATTTATTAATGTTTTGGTGGAAACGATTTGTCGGTGTTTTATGTAAACATTAATTATGCATTTTATCCAGGTCAACATGTTTTCAAAGTATGGAATGAATATTTCGTCGTTTTGTATGTCATGCAAGAAGATGTAGTTTTGTGTTACCGTCGGAGTGCTTTGTTATATAGAAATAACTTTTCAGAAACCAGTTTTTTTACTTTTTTTGATAATAATACGTTGGCAAACAAACTTAATTCTTCACGAATATGGCCGACATATTCGTGTATGAACACGTTCATGAAATGCTTGATTTAAATGGTTAACAGAAAAGTTCAATCATCAATTGCCGATTCATACATTCGTTGTTTTCATTTGATTCAGATCTGTATCAAACCTATTTGTTTGTAACCATGACAAAACGATATTTTTATTACCATACACACTCTGTAGAAATTCTTTCCTTTTTTATTTGTTATCATATGATGATAAACACTTTATTGTTGATTATTATTTATGATTCAATACTCCATTAAAATGACTTTAAATCAGTAAACCACAGGCTTAGTATCGCGATACTTGCGTGTGTGAGGGAACAGGGCGCAAAGCTGTGGGAGGTGTTCCCCTTCTTTTGGTGTAGTAACGCTGTCCGGAAAACTGATATGTTAGCATCAAAGGCTGTATTCTAGCGAGTAGTTGGGACTGACTATTCATGAGTACCAGTGTTAATCCTAACGCACATTACTTAGTTGTTGATCAAAATTACTTCTTTCTGTTGGGTACAATAACATACCCTTTAATAATTTTCGGATTTTGTGGTACTTACGTCCCCTTATGCTCATTAAAATAACTTTTTTTGTTTGTTACCGTACCAACCATGCACATTGTATTTTAAAATTTCAGTGTGTGGTAATGTATCAAACGTTTTTTGTATTTTTTTTTCGGTATGATACCACCATTCATATTTTTTATGACGGTTTCAGTTGATTTTAACTTTCCCTGCACCACCTTTCACACTGTTGATTAAGATTTTAACTTTTTTAACAGGTACCTTACCACCCCTTGACACTACTGGGTAACGGTTCATCTAAATTTAACTCATCCCATACTCTCCTACCAACTATTGATTCAGGTTTTGCCTATATTTAACTGTTCCAACACCCTCTTTTAAACTATTGAATCATGGTTTGATTGTATTTAACTGTTCCCGTACCCTCTTTCAAACTATTTATTCAGGTTTTGACTGTATTTACCTGTTCCTATACCTTCTTTCAAACTATGATTCATGTTTGGACTATTTTACTGTTCCCATACCTTACTTCAAACTATTTATTCATGTTTTGACTGTATTTAACTGTTTCCATATCTTCCTTCAAACTATTGATTCGGGGTTTGTCTGTATTTAAATGTTTCCATACCCTCCTATACACTATTGATTCAAGTTTTTACTAGATTTAACTGCTGCAATTTCTTTGCTTTTAGAGAAAACTAACCTTCATATGGAATCCTGTCTTTCTCATCAAATCATTGATTCATGTTTTGACTGTATTTAACTGTTCCCATACCTCCCTTCAAACCACTGATTCAGGTTTTGAGTGTATTTAACTGGTCCCATATCCACCTTCAAACCATGTATTATTGTTTTGACTGTATTTAACTGTTCTTTCAAACTATTGATTCATGTTTTGACTGTACTTAACTGTTCCCATACCTCCTTCAAACTATTGATTCAGGTTTTGATTGTAATTAACTGTTCCCATATCTCCCTTCAAACCATTGATTTATGGTTTGACTGTATTCAACTGTGCCCATACCTCCCTTCAATCCATTGATTCATGTTTTGACTATTTAACTGTACCTTTACCTCTCTTCAAACCATTGATTCATGTTTTGACTATTTAACTGTAACCATACCTCCTTTAAACCATTCGTTCATGTTCTGACTATGTAACTGTTTCCATACCTTCTTTCAAACTATTGATTCATGTTTTAACTATTTCAATGCCACCATTCAAACCATTGATACATGTTTTGAGTATTTAACTGTACCTATACCTCCCTTCAAACCATTGATTCATGTTTTGACTATTTAACTGTACCCATACCTCCTTCAAACCATTCGTTCATGTTCTGACTATGTAACTGTTCCCATACCTTCTTTCAAACTATTGATTCATGTTTTAACTGTTTCAAAGACACCCTTCAAACCATTGATTCATGTTTTGACCATTTAACTGTACATATACCTCTCTTCAAACCATTGATTCATGTTTTTACTATTTAACTGTACCCATACCTCCGTCAAACCATTCGTTCATGCTCTAACTATGTAACTGTTCCCATACCTTCTTTCAAACTATTGATTCATGTTTTAACTTTTTCAATGCCACCCTTCAAACCATTGATTCATGTTTTGACTATTTAACTGTACCTATACCTCTCTTTAAACCATTGATTCATGTTTTGACTGTATTTAACCGTTCCAATACCTTCTTCAAACTATTGATTCATGTTTTGACTGTATTCAACTGTTCCTATACCTCGCTTTAATCCATTAATTCATGTTTTGACTGTATTTAACTGTTCTCATGCCTCCCTTCAAACCATTCGTTCATGTTTTGACTATTTAACTGTTACCATACCTTCTTTCAAACTATTGATTCTTTTTTTAACTGTTTCAATGCCACCCTTCAAACCATTGATTCATGTTTTTACTGCATTTAACTGTTCCCATGCCATCCTTTAAACCATTGATTCATGTTTTTACTGTATTTAACTGTTCCCATGCCTTCCTTCAAACTCTTGATTCATGTTCTGACTATGTAACTGTTCCCATACCCTCTTTCAAACTATTGATTCATGTTTAAACTGTTTTAATGCCACCCTTCAAACCATTGATTCATGTTTTTACTGCATTTAACTGTTCTCATGCCTCCCTTCAAACCATTCGTTCATGTTCTGAATATGTAACTGTTAACATACCTTCTTTTAAACTATTGTTTCATGTTTTAACTGTTTCAATGCCACCCTTCAAACCATTGATTCATGTTTTTACTGCATTTAACTGTTTCCATGCCATCCTTCAAACCATTGATTCATGTTTTTACTGTATTCAACTGTTCCCATGCCTTCCTTCAAACTCTGGATTCATGTTCTGACTAAGTAACTGTTGTCATACCCTCTTTCAAACTATTGATTCATGTTTTGACTATTTAACTGGTCCTATACCCTCCCTCAGACCTTTAATTCATATTTTGAATATTTAACTGTTACTATACCCTCCTTTATACCTTTGAATCATGGTTTGAATGCTTTTAACTGTTTCCAGAACTACCTTCAAACTATTGATTCAGGTTTTGACTGTATTTAACTGTTCCTTTAAACCATTTTGAATCATGTTTTGACAGTATTTAACTATTCCCACACCCTCTTTCAAACTATTGAATAATGGTTTGATTGTATTTAACTGGTCCCATACCCTCTTTCAAACTAATTATTCAGGTTTTAACATACACATTAGATAATATTACTGTTCTATTCTGCGCCATTTCTTTCATTTCAAATCATGATCACCAAATTATCTATGACTTAAATTACGCAAATTTCTCAATCTGCGCCTATTGAATATCATGTACCATGACTTTATTTGTAAAAATGATCGGCTGGTCGCCTTGTATGTGACACAAGCGGTAGCTTGATTTAGTTGGTGTAGAGAAATTATTTGATACTTCCAATATGGCTTTTAGGAAATAATGAAGGCTGGACCCTTTAATACTCGCCTCATCTAAAGAACAAGGTTAGTTTAATCAAATATTATTAATTACTTATTTTTGTGAAAGCTGCTGTTGGTGTTTTATGTCAACGGCAGCTGGGAATTGTAACTCGAATTATGTCCAAAATATTTTCACACGAATCCGTATTTTCAGTTGTCAGTCGTGTAAAAGTATGTGTTACAATTGTCGTTGTTTTATTAACCGAAATAACTTCAGAATCTATTTTATTCTCTTTTTGACTCCCTTCTTTACAAATATGACCGCCAGTGTCAAACTACTTCTGTAAATAAATTCATTGTCTTCTGTACGTTTTTGCTTGTAACCATAATGCATATCATTTTTATGGTTAGTTTTTGTTGTCCCGTACCATACTTCCCTTTTGAAATAACTTGTTTGTTTGTCACCGTAACACACGCTATATACTGTAGATTAGTGTTTGTGGTCCGATATATTAACACAACTTTCAAACTTGTGGATTAAAAAAAATATTTTCGTTTTTGTAACCTTTAATCAACAAACGCTTTATTTTTTAATTAGCTTGTCGTTTAGAAAAAAAAACGGAAGATCTATTGCCATGGATCTTGCGTCGTTGTCGTTGTCCGCCGGTTTGAGTTTCATGTTTAACTCAGCTTTTTCTCTGTACTCATGTTATAGTGACTAAACGTCATAAACACATTCATATTATGTTAGAAAAACAATATTAAATTTCATATAACACATTCACATTATGTTATAGAATATATATAGCTAATTTACATAAATTTCCATAGTTTGGGTTCTTAAACCTTACGTTAAATTTTCATTGTTTAGCTCGGGTTTGATTTTTCTAGATCTATTTCATTTTTCAGTAATAATATTGATTCTGTAACTTATCACCATCAACTAAAAAAAGGTTTACATCACTGACCTTGACCTATTTAATTGACTTAATACTTGCATTATCAGGTTAAAATTTTAGGTACTCATTTATTAAGTTTCACATGAATATCATACAATAAGTGACACATGATTATCATACAATAAGTGACACATGATTATCATACAATAAGTTCATAGAATATCATACAATAAGTGACACATGATTATCATATAATAAGTTCACATGATTATCATATAATAAGTGACACATGATTATCATACAATAAGTGACACATGATTATCATACAGTAAGTTCAAATGAATATTTTACAATAAGTGACACATGGTTATCATACAATAAGTTCACATGATTATCATATAATAAGTTCACATGATTATCATATAATAAGTTGACATGATTATCATATATTAAGTGACACATGATTTTCATACAATAAGTGACACATGATTATCATGCAATAATTTCACATGAATATCATACAATTAGTTCACATTATTATCATATAAGAAGTGACACATGATTATCATACAATTAGTTCACATGATTATCATATAATAAGTGACACATGATTATCATGATAAGTGACACAGGGTTATCATATGATAAATATTTCATGATGTTTCATAATATTTTATTTATTAAGTTTCACATGAATATCATACAATAAGTGACACATGATTATCATACAATAAGTGACACATGATTATCATACAATAAGTTCATAGAATATCATACAATAAGTGACACATGATTATCATATAATAAGTTCACATGATTATCATATAATAAGTGACACATGATTATCATACAATAAGTGACACATGATTATCATACAATAAGTTCAAATGAATATCTTACAATAAGTGACACATGGTTATCATACAATAAGTTCACATGATTATCATATAAAAAGTTCACATGATTATCATATAATAAGTTGACATGATTATCATATATTAAGTGACACATGATTTTCATACAATAAGTGACACATGATTATCATGCAATAATTTCACATGAATATCATACAATTAGTTCACATTATTATCATATAAGAAGTGACACATGATTATCATGATAAGTGACACAGGGTTATCATATGATAAATATTTCATGATGTTTCATAATATTTTATTTATTAAGTTTCACATGAATATCATACAATAACTGACACATGATTATCATACAATAAGTGACACATGATTATCATACAATTAGTTCACATGATTATCATATAATAAGTGACATATGATTATCATACAATAAGTCCACATTATTAACATACAATAAGTTTAACTTGATTATCATACAATAAGTGACACGTGATTATCATACAATTAGTTCACCTGATTATCATATAATAAGTGACACATGATTATCATACAATTAGTTCAACTGATTATCATACAATAAGTTTCACAGGAATATCATACAATAAGTGATACATGATTATCATACAACAAGTTTCACATGATTATCATACAATAAGTGAAACATGATTATCATACAATTAGTTCACATGATTATCATACAATTAGTTCACATGATTATCATATAATAAGTGACACATGATTATCATACAATAAGTTTCACATGAATATCATACAATAAGTGACTTATGATTATCATACAATAAGTTCAAATGATTATCATACAATAAGTTTTACATGAATATCATACAATAAGTGGCACATTATTACCATACAATAAGTGACAAATGATTATCATACAATAAGTGACACGTGATTATTATACAATTAGTTCAAATGATTATCATATAATATGTGACACATGATTATCATACAATTAGTTTCACATGAATATCATACAATAAGTTCACATGATTATCATACAATAAGTGACACATGATTATCATACAATAAGTGGCACATTATTATCATACAATAAGTAACACATGATTATCCTACAATAAGTGAGACGTGATTATCATACAATTAGTTCACATGATTACCATATAATATGTGACACATGATTATCATACAATTAGTTCACATGATTATCATACAATAAGTGACACAAGATTATCATACAATGAGTGACACATGATTATCATACAATTAGTGACACGTGATTATCATACAATTAGTTCATATGATTACCATATAATAAGTGACACATGATTATCATACAATAAGTTTCACATGATAATCATACAATAAGTGACACGTGATTATCATACCATTAGTTCACCTGATTATCATATAATAAGTGACACATGATTATCATACAATTAGTTCACCTGATTATCATACCATAAATTTCACATGATTATCATACAATAAGTTTCACATGATTATCATACAATAAGTGACACATGATTATCATACAATTAGTTCATATGATTATCATATAATAAGTGATACATGATTATCATACAATTAGTTTCACATGAATATCATACAACAAGTGACATGATTATCATACAATAAGTTTCACATGAATATTATACAATAAGTGACACATGATTATCATACAATTAGTTCACATGATTATCATATTATAAGTGACACATGATTATCATACAATAAGTGACACATGATTATCATACAATAAGTGACACATGATTATCATACAATTAGTTCACATTATTATCATATAAGAAGTGACACATGATTATTACACAATTAGTTCACATGATTATCATATAATAAGTGACACATGGTTATCATGATAAGTGACACAGGGTTATCATATGATAAATATTTCATGATATCATATGAAAGGTGTAATATAAATATCATATGTGCCCATATTGCGTATATATCAGATTTCATTTTCATAATATACAGTATAAATGTCAATATGCCTTTGGTATTAACATATAGTTTTCTACCCGTGAAATGGTCTGCATTGAAATCCACTTGTTTCAATTTCTCAGAATGCAATCTGATATTGTTGTTTTTATGCCCCCCTCCCCTCCACCACCAAATTTTGGGTTGGCATATAGTAATCGAAGGGTTTGCCTGTCCTTTCGTCCGGTATTTCGTGTCCGGCCTGTAACTTTGCAATACATAGATGGATTTTGTTAATACTTGCTACAAATGATCAACATAACATGACGTCGTGTCGCGAGTAAGACCCACACCCGTACCTCAAAGGTCAAGGTCACACTTTGAATATGTTTGATAACACTTTGAGTCTCTGTGGGATTTCGTCTCCGGCCTATGACTTTGTCATGCATTAATGGAGTTTATAAATACTTGCTACAAATGATCAACATAATATGACGACGTGTCACGAGTAAAACACATACCCCTACCTCAAAGGTCAATGTCACACTTCGAGTTTGTCTGACAACACTTTGAGTCTGTGAGTCTGGTTTGTAACTTTGCCATGCATTAATTGATGTTTTAAATACTTGCTACAAATGATCAACAGAACATGACGTGTCGCGAGTTAGACCCACACCCGTACATCAAAGGCCAAGGTCACACTTTGAGTCTAAGATTTGGTGTCCGGCCTGTAACTTTGTCATGCATAAATGGATTTTGTTAATATTTGTTACAAATGATCAATATAACATGGCGACATGCCCCCACCCCCAAATGGTTTGTGAAAAAAACAATATATGTTAAAATAGGTAGCGATGCATCCATGAATATCAAGAGTAATGATATGACGTATTAGACTAGTCAGGCAATTTCATTGTTTGTTTGTTTTTTTACATTAAAGCATGACCTTGACCTTTGTGTAACCTTGACATCTGATTAACGGTCTGGGCATTTCTACAGGTGAATGCAGGTGACATATCATGTGACATTTCTTGTTTTTCGTATTTTTGTTTTTATTCATTTTAACCAGAATTCATTCCATATGACTTTCAATACAGCGTCATATTTTATGTTTACCCCTCAAAATCTTAAAGTGTCAATTTTTATGCAAACTGATCTTGTAATAGGACATTTGCACGGCTCTAAGAGCCTTTTAAACTGAAAGTTCCAAACAGAATCTGTTGGGAAGGTTTCACGACTTTCAAACCCAAACAATCGACATATTATGAGGTGTTATTTAAATTTTAACATAAAATAAATCGATCTATGATAAAAGTATATGCAGTACACACTAAGTATGCTGATAACCCGATCTCAAACGCGGGAGGGGTACCATTTAAAGTGAATCTGTATAGTCCGCCATTATCGAATCTTTTAAACCGAGTATTACGATTGAATCATCACCATGTTGTGCAACAACAGATGTCTTTATATTGTAAAATCGAAAAATGCATGGTGCTGGTCTGTTTTGTTTAGTTTAAATACAGACTGTTTACAGCAAATGTATGGTTTTTGTTGGTGGTATTTGTCGGTAAAAGTTATATAAGATAATGATAAAAGTACTGAGTTATAAACTTTATTTTTTATGTAGAAAAAAAAGAAAAATTCAATATATGGACAGAGACTATTATGCTTTATCAGTGCAACATATTTGACAGAAATGTTCGATGACATTTTTAGTATTTCTTTAATAACTTTTCAACCTTTGTCTTGATTTATTAATTTTGGTACCGAAGAAGATAAAATTGTTGCTTATTTCCAATTATTTATTATTTTGTTTTTAAAAATATTACGGATTGAAAACAAAAGTTATTGTTGTCGTTTAAATAAAAACATTAAACACATCATATACGTACTGTGTAAAAAAATATGAAGGAGTAAATTTTTGAAAGATGGCTTTTTTTTTATAGATATCTAAAAAATGTGTTTCAAATTTCCTACTATAAAAATGGGTTAAAAATTAGAAAATGGTCAAACAAAAATAACTATAAGCGTCACTTAAAATGCTTATTCTTTTTTTTTATTTAAAAAAAGAAAACGTTTACCATCCAAAGTTACAATCCAGTAATTTTGATACCAAATGTGCCACCCAAAATTTAGACAAGCAAATGCAATCACTTATCTCTGTTTATGTGTCTCTGACATGGGACATATATTACATTTCGAAGGATTGAATAAGAGATATATTACACTGAATTGTACTACTGCCCAAACCATGCTGATGATATACATTTTAGACAACAGTTGCTCTATGTTGGGTTAGTGGATAAGGCGTTGTTGGGATACGAAAAAAATGCTTACCTACTAAACCGATTTAGGGTTAGTTTTTCATAAACAATGCCTTATTATTTATAAATTCTGATTAAGTTGTGTTGTGATTGAGTGGACAAGTTTGATGCCGTATCACTTTTCTCTGATTAAACAAGTTATTTGTCAAAGCAAACTGGACATTTTTTAAAAAACTAACATAAGTTTCCAAGATAGTTGTGTACATTTTAATCATGTTTTTCTTTTTATATTGTTTTCTTTTATGAAATATGAATATATTTAAAAAGACAATATTTAAGTCTGTTTACTGACAGAAGTTTCAATAGTCGTCTAGAAATTGCAAATACAGACTTATTTATTTTACCTTGATTGAGAAACAATTGGTTACAACTTGGACAGATCATGCTCGAAGAATTCTTGGGTAGATCAAGTACTATTATACAGCACAAGGACACAACAGACCCAACTCCGTACAGTACGGAAGTAAGGCTGATAACTCGCACAATAGCGAACACGGGAGGAAAAGTATAATAATGCTCGGACATTCGCTTATGTTAAATGCACAACAAGTGGAATTCAAATAGAGTACATGCAATTTCAACGATACACACTGTGTGCGATCTTGTCGACCTATTTACTGGCTCGTATTAAATTACATTTATGGTGCCGCAAAGCATAGAAGACAAACAACATTTTGTTGCCACTAGAGTAATAAACTTGACCATGACTTCCGTACCTCATTTGCAATTAAAAAATATTTGTTCATTCTTTCTGACCCAGTATCTTTGTATTAGGTACAGGTAAGATTTTTTTTTAGTAAACGGACATAATTCATGAAAAACAAACAAACAGTGCTTTCATTTTTATGTAGCTAATGTTTGAGTTAGTAGATAGTGACTTGATAACACACATACGTCTCTGCGGCACACAGGAGTTTTTAAATATGACCTTATGTAGTAACATCCAAGACAAATATTTATCCCGTGATTCATAGATCTGGAAATTGTATCTATTGGTCAACCTCAACTTTTTTCATTGAACTGCATATTTCTAGTCGAAAAAAAAATAGAGAAATATTTTTGAGGCACTTATTTATTAGTTTTTGTAGAAATAATATCAACATGTAAAAACATTAACCCGCACAAAATAGAGTTATACATGTTTTATAGTTGGATCATTGCGTATATCCGTATTTAAGCAGTAATCCTTCTGTAAATTTAAAGTCAATACAACTAGGAATAAGTAATGTTTTCTGGGGTACTTATATGTTTCTTATAGAAATTATAAAATAATATTAAAAGTGTAAAAGCTCCCCCTCTCATAATTATTTTTATTAAAACATGTAATACATTCTGACACGCGTTTATTCGCATTTCAGCCATATTTCCAGCCAAAAAAAAAAAATAAGAGAAAGTTGTCTCCAGTAATTATATACTAGGTATATATTTTTTATATAAAAAAGTAAAACTATTTTAGACTGATCACCTTAACCTTAACCCATTATAATGTATGTCAAATAAAAAATTCCCAAGGACTATCATCCATTAAAGCAACACATCCACGTTTGCACTTTTAAAAAAAAAATGAGTTATGAGCACCTTTCCCATACAAACATATGATCACTTAGCTGTATATGAGCATATAAACACAGTCCGGAACAAAATGATGCCCAAATTATAATGCGTGACTAACACTTTATAAAACAAGCGTGTAACTCACCCGAGTCAAAAAAATCGTCAAAATGACTTTCAAGGCAGGTAAAGTACACTACGCACTAAAACGTGAAGTTTTTTAATACGACTCGCATAATTCAATTTGAAGCCAAGTTTGAATCCTCGGCAATTTAAAAATAATTTATGAAGCGTTTGTCACGCTTTATAATTTGGACATCTTTTTTTATAATTCTAAAACGTTCTGGATAGTGTTTGTTAGCACATATACAGCTCACTGACCATATATTTATGTATGGGAAATGTGCTCACAACTCAATTGAAAAACTTTTTAAAAAAGTTCAAACGTGGATGTGTTGCTTTAAGTCACTGCTTTTATACCCTTACAAATTCCTGATAAAAATCCATGGTAACTCACTTTATTTTGTTTATTCATAAACATTTTACAATATTTCAATCGTAACACAAAGAATGATTACTTTGTACAGATTTTCCACAAAATATAAACGTTTGTGCGCATTTCACTTAAACCATGTTTACATGAAATCTCCTCCGATATATGTTGTTCACGGAGGAAACTTATTCATTTCCACAATGGGTGCGCGAGCTGTCAAAATTTTGTTTGCGACTATGATTTTGATGGTTCGTCCAGTAAATTCTTAATCATTTCATTGTAATTCACCAAAACGATATATTTTATTAACACCGTTTGATCAATTAATGTTTCATTGATTTATTTCAATACTTGGTTTATGCTGTGAAGTCGTATAACAGCGTTAAATAACATACACAGCAAAGTGGTGTCTGTGGATTTTTCCAGCACATAAATTGGTCTAGCGCAATAAGGCGTTATAAAACGGAGAGCAGATCGGATATCCAAATAATAAAAAAGCCGTTTACGCCTTCTTGAATCAGGCCAAGTGACCTTGTAGTTCAATAATGTAATTTTTTTCAAAAGCAATAGATTAAGCATTTATTTTTGGTTTGGCAGTGAACCGTATAGCAGGCGTGCTCATGCTCGATAAGGAACTGTTATTCGATATATAATGGGGGTGGGGCGGGGAGGGATCTGTTACGTGTTTAACATTTATTAAAAGGAAGGGAAGTCAATGCTTTACTTTCTAAGTATATTATTTAACTGATATTTTTGAAAGACTTGGATGATCGATTATTAATAATATAAATCATAATAAAATGTAACAATACTTTATGTCTAAGTTTAGTCAAAAACAGAAGTAAAAAGAACACTTTTTAAAGCTAATGCATTAGACATACACATGTATTATACTCGACATATTTTCTATATTGATAGTTTTGGAACGAAAACCATATCATATAAATAATATCTTGTAAAACTGCACCTTCTGAATCCACCAAATATGCTAATGCAATGTAAGTAAACTGGTGTACAATTATTTCAGAACTTTTTTACATTTTTATCTAATATCAAAACTGTTTTACACTTATTATGTGTGCTTCTCTAACAACTCCCCATTTTTTTTGTTTTATAAATATCTAAAAATTATTGATTCGTTTTCGAACAAATCAACATTTTAGAATCGATCCATGTTTTGTAAAACACTTAGCTGCACCCAAACATTTTAAATTCGTGTCTGCATCCCTGTTATGTCGATCTTTATTTAGCATATACATGTAACGAATCTATGACTGGGTCTCACTAATGTTAGTCATCAGTACATATATTGTTACAATTTCAAATAATGATTTGTAAGCTGTTGTCCGAAAGATATCATTTAGTACATTTACATATTGATTGCTTTGATGACAAGGCAATCAATAAACTGAAGTATCTTTATCAAAATTAAAGGACAATTTATATTATTATTATTCGTCTTAGATATGTATCGTGGTAATGATTAGCAATTATAATATATATAGTAATGCCATCCAAGACTTGTAATACAAGTCTTTATGTTTAATTTGTCAAATATTTGCAATATCTTAATAATATACTTTCGGACTTCTGTGTTATCAACACGTTTAGAGTGGCATAATCAATAAATTTTATACTTTTATTTAAATATAAACAAAATGGTATAATTGTAACATCTATCGTAATTTGTGGTTATCTGAATTTTAACAGATGCCAAATTCCATTGTTTATAATCAAACACAAGTATCTAAACTCGATGTTTTTAACATAAATGATTTAGCATATTATTTTTTATATTTAAGTTACATGTATATGCGTAAACGTTCAGTAAATTTCGGGTATACTCGATTAAACACGTGTATGCGGTTGAGTTTAAAATTAGTTATATGTCAGATATTGCTATATATGGGTAGAGGTTATATCTATGATACGGACTCGGGCTATCCTGATATTGACTTAAAACACGATTTATTTACGTTGAAGCTATCAAGTATCAGCCGTTATAAATGCACCGAAGGTCATGAGCATTCACGACAATGTTTGTCATTCATAAAAAAGTTTCATTCTTTATCAATGGAATATTTTCAGATTTATGCTGCTTGAAGTTTATCCAAAAAGGTAGTAATGATACTTAAAAACGAAACTCATTTAAATGTTCATGACTGTTTCCAATAAAACTGCATATAGTTTCAAATAATAAATAAATAGTCAAAACTTATGATTTGTTTTTAAATATTTCAGTAAAATATGTTAGACAGAATTCGGGGTTTGAAGATTTAAATGTTCATCTGCCCTTTCTCATATTATTCTATACAATTCGTATATTGGCATTTAGCTGTCAATATGGTGCCATTTACAAAATTACAAATACAAAGATATACATAATCTTACATATTTATGAATGCAAGGTATATAGTTATATATTGCCGCTTGATTATATGCGTTGATTTTCAGAAGCTATTTCAATTGATTTTTTTACCTTTCTATTTTGAAAGAACTGCCTTCGGTATTCAGATCAACACCCGTAAACCACGACGGTGTAAATATTGTATAAATATTTTATGTACAGATGTATAGTTTACGCCTGATCAAGTGCGTGCACGGCTATATTGAAATGAAAAGCTATGTTCGGAATGTTTACGGAGATAAATGTAAATAATGACACTACTTTTTCGCATCTCCCGATAAACTCAATATTTTGTTTAGTGCTATTTTAATAACTCTTGGGTTAATTATGGCATTGAATCGGAACACACACACACACACACACACACACACACATACACACACACACACTATTTTATGTGCTTAACATATAGAAAAAGGCTCCATTTGCAGCTTTAACGTGCACTTTGCCAATGTAGTCCCTTTAATTGGTTCATTTTGTTAGTTTGTATTATTTTAATTCAACGTTTTACTGTTAATATAACTTACGTATCTACCATGTGTCTTTAAAGATGATTGAAATAATCCAATGCAATTTTTATGAACTATTTATTATAAATAAACCGTATGTCACATAAAAAGTGTCTATGGGCATAATGGTGTAAAACGTGTATATTTTAGATTCGCCCGAGACTATTTAAGATAATAAAAGAAAGATAGAAGAAGTTGATAACCACTCTTTGAGGCCAACACTTGTTTCTGTATTTACAAGGTTAATTGGTTCAAAGCATTCCTTAGTGTCCGTATTTATTTATCAATCAGCATTTATTGTGTAATGCACCTAATTAAAGAAATGGGTTAATAACACGCTTAGAACACCATGTATACTTTAACTAACTATAATATAGAGAATAATAACTTAAACAGGACGTTCACTGAACAAATTATTGAAAAACACGAAGTTCTTGATCAGGAAAGTAATGCTAAAATCCCTAACAAAACTATGATACATGTAATCCTGAAGTGGATAACTCTGACAGTTGTGATCCTTCAGGATATAAATTTTGATTAAAAATAACAGGGTCTTTTGGAAGACAAACGCTTGTTAAGATGGTAAAGACATTCGTTTTTATTACGAACTTTGTAAAGGTAACGAAACACTGATTCGCGTATTCTTTATTGCCTGGTAGTTGTTGCGTTAGTGTGGTCAGATTCATAACAGTCAAGCTCTGTTAGGTATGACACAAGCTATACTTAAAACTATGTTTGAATATTTTGCTGATTGGGATAGACGATGTACCTGCTTGTCGATGCGGTGTATATTCTTATATAAGATTCACCAATGCATGGATGTAATAAGTGTAATTTTTCGCTAGTAAGCACTTCTTGAAGTAACTTTGCTATCCCATGGTATAGGACATTTTGCCTAAGAATGCACTTTTATCATGCAAATACCATATTTAGATTCCATGCCAAAGAAGGCATTTTTATAATGCAAAGGCCATAACTCAGACATAGATTTGGTCAGTTCAATAACTTTGAAGTATTATAGATATTTAATTACTGTATAAGTTTGCTTGAATAAAATGAAAAATACGGATACACGAGAGCAAGAAATTCCAATATTGACGATTCAAGGGTCACAACTCCGACATTAATTATCCGATTTTGCCATTTCAATATACATGTTACAACTATTGTGCAGATTTATTAGGGAACTAAAACGTACGTTGACACGAATTGAAAAGCGCCATTTTGACGTTTCATGTGTCGTTACAACATACATTAATTAACTATTATACAAATAGTGATCCAATGAAAAATGCAGGTGCTAAATGTCGAATACTCTTTAATGATTCATGGATCATACCTCCAACAATTATTATCCAATGAACTCCTCTAAGACATTGTAGTTATACACATACTTTTAAGTATGGCAGGGATCTAACAAAAAACTACATATGAGTACATATACGGTCATATAGCGCATTAATTTGACAATTTTAGGGACATACTTATGACATTATTATTTGGCAAATTCATAAACCTGTTGAGAGATATTACAGTTATATGAATATTAGGTAAGTTTGTAGAATTACGTTTACGTCCAAACGACGGATACAAGGCGGTCAGATTAGCTCACTTTGAACTTTTCTTACATGTAGGTGGGCTAAAATGTTCAGTCCATTCTCAAAAGTAATAGAATGCAAAAAAAAGATTTATGAGGACTTTTACCAGTGGTTATATCAATAACTTACCAACGCACAGGTAAACACTATATCGACAACATTGGGAGTACTATAATACCTTTTAACCATTGTAACGTTCTTGACAGCTTGCCACGCAATGACTTTATTCTGTTCTGAATCACACACATGTGCATATTTGTCAGAGAGTAGTCTGTCGGTGATATTTAGGGGGTAGGGGTCACCCATTAAGCTTCTTGTTTGCAACAGACCCTTCAAAGGTGATGACCATGTTGTCGCTTTTTATGCATGTTTGTTACTTACTGTTACACATTGTGGTAGATGGATTATGCTGCATTGCTGGCTGTGTCGTCCTTTGAATACTTCGCCCCATGTTAATCATGAATGTCTTTCAGATTAATAACTTATTCTTATTAACATGCTTATGCAATTTCCGTCCTTATCTATATACGTTTTTCTTCATATTACTTGCTTTTTTTCTTTAAAACACCAATATTTGTCAAATCACCCGGACCTCCGGATTCTCTCTTTATTTTGGATCATGTTTATTTTCCTTGTTTGCCTTTGACTGTTTTAATAGATGACTCAGCTAAGTAGAAAATACCCTTGGATAGCATTGATTTGTATAAACATTAGGTGCTATTTCACATTTTATAAAAAAAGATCTATAAATAGGCGTATTTTGTCTGCGCAATTACAATGAATGTTCACCTGGGCTGAACGTTAAACATATTTAATTTATTTATAAACGCAAACGATGAGCTAACGAACGAAAAATGCAAATATCGAACTAGAGAAGTTTATTGCTTAAGTTTAAATTACTAGTTTACAAAAATATTAAAATTTTGGACAATTTGTAATAATATAATGAACAAATTTTAATGAAATTTGCCGTATAACAATCCCATTCAAACGTTGGTATTTTTAATTGGCCAGCCCCGGGAATCGAACCCGCAACCCCGAGACTAGAAATATCGTGCTCTACCGATTGACCTAATGGGGTTAACTTGTCAACAATCAATGAGTGCACTCAATATTATTGCAACTTACGGCAAACACCAAGACGTGAAAGACATGTCAACGTTACGTGCCACCAATGAAATGCAAACTATTAATTTTTAGCTCTGCCCAGCTGCAAATGTGCTTCGTTGTGAAATGTTAAGAGTTAACTTAGATCGACTGCAGCAGAAATTACGTTATTTCATTTTCATTCATTCTTTATAGAGGTGATCTGAAATATAAATGATACAGGTACTATTTTCCTGCATTACGTGATAAAAACAACCTTACATTTGTGTTCATTTGTTATTTAATTTATTAAACCCTTTGGCCAAAATGATATGATGCTTTGCAGAGCCCCTCAAAATATATCTTTTTAACTCGTTTATTAAATTAAATAAAAAAAGCTACTTATGTAAGAGTGTCCATATAGAATAGATATACAATATGTATGTTTACAATATGTTTAACAAATCAAGTAATAATTGTCTGTCAGGGTTTACCTAACACTCATTAATCTTCCCATATATATTGGGGCCTTCTCCGTGCAGCTATTCGTGAGTGCGGCATGATGCGGATTTAATATTGTAATGGTATCCGTTAATCAACAGTTATATTATTATTTTCATTCGAACACCGGAAAATTAATTTACGGATATACTTGGAATATTCATGAGTGATAGGTAAAGTAGAAAGCAGAGCATATTTCTGTGGCAAGCCTTATTTTATACTTATTTGTTTGAGCTCGATTGCTATGAAAGCACAGCGCTTATATGAGCCGCTCTCGAGTCCGCTTCCTGTAGAGATACCAGTACTGAGTGTTGTTTTATGAGAGGCATCGGGTTCAGCAAGGGGATCGTACCTTCAACATCTGGCGTGAGCGGTCAACATATATAGTACACTACCAATCTGCTTCACCCTTGTTTCTTGAGTAATTTATATTTTGGTTTATAAACAGTGACAATCGTGAGTGTTTGTTATAGTTGTGTTGATAAAAGTTATAATACACATATACCAATAATAAAAGGCTGAGTACATATGGACCTATACATTTATCACGCCATAAACAGACAATGTCTGATTATTCATGGACTAGAATTACCCGAAAATTCTCTCGTTTCGGTTTCGTTGTATTCATGTTACTAAAAATACCCGAAAATTCTTTCGTTTCGGTTTCGTTGTATTGTAACTCTTTCATTATGCAAATGTTTTGGCAATGAGCCATCAGTTTGTGCGCATTAGGTAGTGTTTACTTCACAAGGAGTGTTTGTGTAATTCACAGGCACGCTCAAAAAGACATATATACTCTTTAATAGTCATCTCGTCTAAGAAACAAGGTAATTTTAATTAAATATTATTGATTACTTATTTTGATGTAACCTGTTGTTGGTGTTTTGGGTAAATATAAGTTATGGATTGTATCTAGCATTATGGTAAGAAATCAGTATTTTCCTTGGCCATTTATGTTACCATTGGCGTTGTTATATTTATCGAAATATCTTTTCAGAATCCATTTCTTTCTCATTTTGATTATATATATATAGAGTATACTTTAAATAGTTTTTGTGGCCTCGTACCGTACTGGCCTAGTGCGACATATTCTTGTCTCTAAGAAGCCTTTTTAAGATTTTTATTTTGCGTTTCCTGAGCCGTGCAACACGGAAGCCGATTTTACTCAGTGGAAGCTCCCAACAGAATCTGTGGGGAAGGTTTCACAAATTTACTATCCGAACAATCGACATATTATAATGAATGTTAAAATTTACAATTAAATACATCGATCAGCACTATAAATATGCCAGTTGCATGTTAAGAGTGTCAGTAAATCTATCTCAAGAGTTCTAGGTCTGGTCGGTGTCAGTATAATGTGACTGGGTGGGGTAACATACCGTGTGTCTGAGGCATAATACTCCAGTATGACAGCGCTTAGAATACTGTCTCAAGTAGGCACCGTCGCGATATGACTGAACAATTGTTGAACGCGACGCTAAACACCATACAACAACAACTGTTACATGTTCAACTTCTAATACAATAAGCACACTTACAACACATACTACTGCAACTACTAATGCAAAACAATTTGCTTATGCTTCTACTATAACTACTACTACCACTACTTCCTCTACTACTTATGCTACGTTTAACACTATCAACATTACCATTACTAATACATGTAATACCACTATTACTAATGCTACTACCACTATTAATAATGTTAATACTACCACCATTAACACTAATGCTACCACTATTACTATAACTACTACCATTACTACCACCACTACTACTGCTACTACAACAACAACCATATCAACAACAACTTCTACTACTATTACAATTACTACTAATAATAATAACAATACTACTACAACCACTTCTACTATTATTACTACTACTACTGCTGCTGTTATTACTACTTCTTCTTTTACTGCTACTACTACTCTTAAAAGAAAAATATTTATACGAAAACTTGTACAACGACAATTGCTACTAATACTACAGCTACTACTATTACTAAAAGTACTGCTCCATGTTCTACTACTACTATTTATATTAATACCACTAGTACTATTTCAAATACCACTACTACTTCTATTACTACTACTATCACCACAACAACAACTATTACTACTACTATTGCTACTACTTTTACTTCTACTACTACTACTACTACTTGTACTACTACAATTACTACTACTGCTGCTGCTGCTACTTATTGTACTTAAACTATTATACTGCTGCTGTGACAGTTACTTCTACTGCTGTTACTTCTACTTTAATTGTAACTACTACTACTACTTCTGTTGCTGCTGCTAATACTACTACCTGTGCTGCTGTTACTACTACTACTTCTGCTATTATAAATTTCGCTAATCTACTACTACTATTGGTGCTACTACTACGACTTATTTTGCTGTTGCTACTATTTCTATTTATACTGATGAAACTACTACTGCTACTACTTTTACTGAAGTTACTTATTCTATTTAACTATGTAACTACAACTACTACTTTTACTGCTGATATTGCTAGTAATTTTACTGCTGGTACTACTTCTTCTACTAGTACTACTACTATAACAACAGCAATAAAGTACAATAACAACAAAACATCGACTGCTTCTGCTACTATGGCTACTCCTGCTGCTACTACTTCGTCTTCTGCTGCTGCGGCTACTGCTTCTGCTGCTGCTACTATAACTACTTCTGCTACTACTATTTCTGTTGCTACTACTACTATTTCTGCTGCTGATATTACAACTACTTCAGCTGCTGCTACTACTAGTTATGTTGCAAATACTTTTCCTACCTCTTCTGCTACTACTGCTACTTCTACTGTTTTTTGTTGCTGCTTTTACTACTGCTGTTGCTACTAAATTAATGTTATAATATATAATTTGATATAAAACACTGCAAAGAGTTACAATTTAGATTTATTGTGCTGTTGTAAGTTGTATGAAATGTTTTAGGGTAAAAAATGATAAAAATATGGTCGAATTAAGTATAAACAATCTAAATGATGCACAAAATGGCTGCCAAAATATGAAAAAAAATGACACTGCAAATATACTCATTTTTTTGAATGCTTTCGCCTTATTTTTATTTATAAATGCTTGTTTCTAGAGGTAAAATGTATGCTGAGTCAGAAAATCTATTTCTTACTAACGGTTGTTGGGACGTTTGGTCACAAATCCAAAATTGCCGCCAAATATTGAAATTCAAGTTATAATATGTTATCTGATAGGAAACACTGCAAAGTGTTAAAATTGAGATGTATTGTGTTGTTGTTATTAGTTGTATGACATGATTTAAGGTAAAAAGGAATACAAATGTGGTAGATTCAAGTAAAAAAAATATATTTTTACATTCATTTTGTAGTTCAGTCAGTTTGTTATGTACATATTTACATTCATTATGTAGTTCAATCAGTTCGTTATGTACATTTTTAGGTCTACTGGCCAAAGACCAGCAGGGCTTATGTCATGGTAAATTGCTCGTCGTCTGTCCGTTTATCTTTTTCTTGTTAACACGATAGCACCTTCATTTTTCATTGAATCTTAAATAAACTTGCAAAGAAGATATATAACAATAAGATCTCGGACGAGTTCTTGAATCAGCGTCATACGAGTACAAATGCCCCCGCCACAGTGCTTATAAGCACATTTTAAGAAAAAAAAACATTTTCTCTAAAAGTTCAATGCCTAGACCTTAGATATATGACATGAAGCATTGAATGTGGGTACCCTAAAATATTTGTTTAAGACGGGTTCCTGGGGTCAAATATGGGACCGCCACAGGGGTCACTGTTTTACATAGAGTTATATAGGGAAAATGTTGTAGCCGCGATCGTACCTTCAATTCTCATTGAAACCAAGCCTATGCAGCAGTTATATGACCATAATATCTCGGACGAGTTCTTGAACCAATGTCATTCGACCACAAATGCCCCCGCCACAGGGCTTATAAGCACATTATCAGCGAAATTTTAAAAAAACATTTTCTCTGAAATTCAATGCCGAGACCTCAGATATTTTACATGTAGCATTGCATGGAGGTCCTGTAAAGCATATGTTACCAGTATAGCGTTTAGGTCCTCTTGGGCCTCTTGTTACATTCTTTCTGTAGTTCAGTCAATTCGTTATGTACATTTTTCAATCCATTCTGTACTTTAGTCAGTTGGTTATATCCATTTTTACATTAATTCTGTAGTTCAGTCAGTTCGTTATGAACATTTTTACATTCATACTGTTATTCACTCAGTTCGATATGTAAAAGCGTACATACTGAACTGACTGAACTACACAATGAATGTAAAAATATACAAAACGATCTGACTGAACTTCATAATTCATTAACATTTTGTTATGTACATTTTTTAAAATTCATTTTATAGTTCAGTCATAGTGTTATGTACATTCTTACATTTATTCTGTAGTTCATCAGTCAGATCGATGAGTACATTTTTAGTTCGTCTTTTTGAAGAAAAAAAAAGAAGAGCTATTGTCATGACCCAGGCGTCCTCGGCGTCGTCGTCGTTGTCGTCGTCGTCCACTGGTTAACGTGTTATGTTTAGCCAAGCTTTTACTCTGTTTCTGAACAAACTACTCATGTTTTGGTGACTAAACATCATAAACACATTTATATTATGTTGTAGAAACAATGTATATAGCTAACTTACCTAAATTTACATACTTTGGAATCTAAAACCGTAGGTTAAATTTTTTTGTTAAGCTCGACTTTGGTTGAAGTTTTAGGTTTGGCTCAGCTTTTTCTCTGTTTCTCAACAAACTACTCATGTTTTGGTGACTAAACGTCATAAAAACATTTATATTATGTTGTAGAAACAAAGTTAACAGCTAACTTTTATAAATTTCCATACTTTGGGCTTAAAACTTTAAGTTATAAAGTTTTTTGTTTAGCTCGGGTTTGAATATTCTTTTTTATAAATCAGTTTTATTTTTCAGTAATATTAATAATTCTGTAAACTGATCACCATCAACTAAAAAAAGTTTACATCACTGACCTTGACCTATTTAATGGACTTGGTTAATACTGTCATTATCTGGTAAAAAGTTTTATGCGCCAAAAACTGTTATTGGGTATTTATATGATTTGTTGTACATGGAAATGAATCCAGATTCATAAATAGATCACAGATTGAAAAAACTTTGTATCATTGTTTGAATTTGCCAGGTCCATTGTCCCATGTCTACTTGGCTACCTGCCCGAGCCCAACCAAAACCACCAACCTGCTGCCATTTTTTTTTAAATTTGTTTTGTATTAATTCAAATACTCAGCCCCATTTCAACTTTGTTACTGACCATAAGAGCCTCACCCAGACCCAATCCCCATTTCTGTCCATTTTTTTTTAAATTTTGTTTTGTATTAAATCAAATACTGTGCCCTATGACAACTGTGTTACTGACCCCAAGACCTTCACCCCTACCCCCGCCCCCCCCCCCCCACTCCCCCATCCCCGCCATTTTCTTTTTTTTTTTAAATTTTATTTTGTAGTAAATCAAATACTTTGCCCCATTTCAACTTTGATACTGACCCCAAGACACTCACCCCTACCCAACCCCCATCCCTGCTCATTTCTTTATTAAATTTTGTTTTGGATTAAATCAAATACTCTGCCCCATTTCAACTGTGTTACTGACCCCAAGACCTTCACCCCTACCTAATTCCCATCCCTGCCCATTTTTTTAGAAAAAATGTTTCGTATTTAATCAAATACTCTGTCCCATTCTAATTTGTTACCGACCCCAAAACCCTCACCTCTATCTAACCCCCATCCCTGCCTATTTTTTTTATAAATTTTGTTTTGTATTAAATCAAATACTCTGATCCATTTTAACTTTGTTACCGACCTTAAGACCCTCAACCCTACCCAACCCCGTTCCCTGTCCATTTTATTTTTGTATTTAATCAAATACTCAGCCCCATTTCAACTTTGTTATCCCGACCCCAAGACCCTCAACCCTACCCCTCCCCCTCCCCCTAAAGATGAAAATAAGAAGATTTTTGTGATTTAGACTATGAAGGTTTCTCATCAACCTAATCATTTAGCACCTAATAGATTTATAACGTTAAGATAGTTTTCGTATTCCAAATCAACCTTTACTGATTTGTATAAAGTTAAAACACTATGTTTTCTATATCCGACCACAAATTTTGTAGAACGGTATCGATAATTCTTTGTTTGAACACCGCTGGAAAATGCCTACTATTCAGTGATCGGGGATCATTACATGCGTACTTAGATCTAATACTTTACAAAAACGATAGTGAACATTAAGTATAACGTGAGTGTCAGTTATATGTTGTACTACTTTATTCATATTGTACATTTATTTACCAGTATTCGTTGTCTAAATTCGTTTATGCACCATGAATCAATAATACGGTGTTTCGTGAAAAGGCTTAAAATGTATGAAGTAAGCATTTAGTATGGATTAAATATTTATAGAAAAACTGAAAATGGCGGCATTTTGAATAATAAACAGCAAAGGTTAGTATTCCATTATAATTTGTTGAAAATTAATACATAAATGTTGTATTCATGTTAAATTTTATTACAACTGAAAGGAAACTAGGATTGGGGGTTTCCCGATACAACAAATAAACAAAAAATATTTGCCAATCATATACTGTGCGGTATTAAGCAAAGAGGATTCGACTTTATTTGCTTCCGATTATTCACAATATATAAAAGTCATACGAATAATAAAAATTAGCATATTATTATATATAGAGAATATAATCTTTCTTTTAGTTTCTTACAACGTAATATGGCACTGCTACACCTTCCACTATTCTTAGATCGACCCCCTGAACCAAGCCTCAAAGCATCTCGACTGTCTCATTCACTCCGTCCTTATTCAGTTCTGCTGCCATCTGAATAAGGATAGATAGGGCGGCAGAAGCCAACACAGCTTTTCTCTCGAGGTCGGGCCCTTCTCCACATTTCTTCCCCTTATCCATCTTCCAAAAAGAATAAAGCAGATTCTAGAGCAGTATCTAAAATGAAAGATAGTAAAAAAAAAATTCTGTGCATACATCTATTCATCTTTTTTCTGTTGTATATTTTATGAACTGCCCAGCTTATTATTTACTATCAAATAAACAGATTTTGAAAAAAGAACAATTTTAATAGAAACTGGACATCATACTTTTAACCAAATGAGAGTAGTCTATGTTAACACAGCCTTATTACAATCTGATTGATTGAACATTGTCATAAACAATGTAACAGAAAGTATGATGAATTCAAAAATATAATGCCCCATTTGCATCTATTAGGAACAATAGACAAATATAGTCAGTAAAAAAAAAGAAACTTTACTCTCCAAAAATTGTTTATTTCCAAAATTCTGTTCAAAACACCACTGATATATATGGTTGTGACTGATAATCTTTAACAAATCTTTATTTTCTTTGAACATTTTAAGTATAGTTTTGTACCTGTACCTGTAGATTAACGATAAAGTGGACAAGAGACATAATGAAAAATCATGTTTTGTTAACTGAAACTGAGATTGCATTGTAAAGACGGTATTGTAGGGCTTAAAACACTAACACCTCAATCCCATTTCTGTACAAAATGCCTTTTCTGGACCGGGTTTATTCCTCTTTTTATGTGTTTAATGCATTTTAGCATACATGTGCCATTGCGTACTTGTGTACTCTTCACCATACGTTCGTTCGTCCGTGCGTCTGTTATTAAACAATTGTTTCAAAATACATCTCTTAATTCGCTCATCCAACTTAAGGCAAACATCATAGGAATTATCCTGAGATAGGTCTTTATCAAATAAGCTAAAACGAACTTGAACCTTAAGGAACTCTGGTTGCCATGGCAACCTAAAGTAAAACATTTTAAAAATAGTTTCCTTCTAAACCGGTGGTCAGATTTCAAAATAATTTTGTACAAATTATCACTATGTACTGAAATCATCTTCCAAAATTGCGAAAATAAATTTGACTCATTGAAAAACAAAATTATGATGTGCATTCAATTGTTTGGTTAATAACGGGTCTGTTTAGGAAATGCAAATTTGTGTGTCTACCTGGTGAACTCTGGCACGTGCATAACAGTTTTTTTTTATAGAGAGATGATTACCACTTGTGTTTAAATAATTAAACATTCCACTAGTCAACACACTGACCTAATATCAACATTTTTATACATACAACTTAATTATACATTTGGAAATAAAAAAGTTACTGAACTTTAAAGAGAGTAAAGTTTCTTTATTTGCTGAGTATACATATATATATATAGTACAAGTCATGATATTTAAATGAAATAATTTGCTTATATCTGTAAACTAGTTTATAGATGTTCCATAAGCCTAAAAGGACCTTTAAACTAACATCAACTCAGAACGTAGAATAATAGGCATTGATATACATTGTAATACCCCATTATGCACATTATTGTATACATTCAAAAAGAACAGCGCTGGCCATTCATAATCATGCTTATTAAAAGGGTTAATTAATGTTATCTTATCAGGTACTGCTTAATGTGATCAATGATTTCATTTATTGAGATATAGAAAATGGTCTGCTTTTTGTACTAGTCGACGTGAAATTACTCTACTCCTAGAGCAAAAAAATATTTAAAGTTATGTAAACTTATTTTTCCATTTCCTTTAAGCTGAAATTTGCTGTTACCAAACACCCAGACAGCGGCGCCTTTGCGTGTTTTTTTTTACTTGCCCCGAAATGCTGCATTGCTAAGGTCAATTCAGACCTGTCGGACCTCCTGCTCTTTGGTGGGGTCTTTGACAGTTATTGTCAGTCTTGCATTATTTTTATGCACTTTGAATTTTCTGAAATCAACTTATATTTTGTGAGTGAGCCAGTGCTTAAGCTGTTTGTAATTATGTTTGTCAATTAATAAATTATCTGAGATACAAATTTTAATGTCAGTTTTATGAGTTATCTCCTGTTTCAGCTATATGATTCAAAGTAGAAGTATGAACCGTTTTAAAATCTGTTTGTTATCTATATTAATGTTTTATTCCTATACTGGCACTCGATTGAAACTTCAAAATTGTAATAGTGACAGTATAAATAATAATGTCTTTATTTTGAGAAGGCAATTCATTAAGATTATAATACAATATACTTTGCTTTTCTAGCACAAGTCCTTCTTTAAATTATATATTACACAAACCTTACATTAAGCATCAACAATAATATACTTCAAATTTACTAACATACATATAGAAAAAAATTATAGTAAAACAGATGTAAAGAAATTACCTAAACATTTTACATTTAAATATGTCTCATACTTATGTTTATATACATAATGAGAGACTGAAAACCACATATAAATAGGAATTAAATTCATATCTGCATGCCAGAATAGCTGAATGACAGTTTAATATAACTGAGTTGGTTTAAGATGGGTAATTTCTGTTTGTGGATGATTTTAAAATTTACCTTATGGCATCAGAAAGTATAATTGAATTACTTTTAATCCCCTATCTGATTTTAACTATGTAAAAGTATTTTTGCCAACACAATAGTATCTGTATGTTGTATAATGTCATAGAATCAGTTACATTGTGAAAGTGTAATAATATTAAAATGATATCTGTATTTAGGTAAACCACTTAAATATTTGAACTAATCTGGTTTTTGGACTTACCTGTTATAAGACCTATACAGTTTGCAGCAAGTGTTTTGCCTGGCATTGGTGGTTCATACATTAGTGGAAGGTTGAAATGTCCAACTTCTTTTTGTATACCTTTTAAGTTAAGCACGAACGCCATGGCTCCGAGACTGAGGAGAAATGGTCCGAAATTCTCTCTAACGTGACTTCAGCACACTCAAGAAATTCCATCAGTCGTCTAAACCATATGGGGAAGCTAGGCTCCTATCAAAGAGTGTTTCTTGCGCTTCTGCCAAGTCAGGTATTCAAACATAACGATGGTCTTGGTCAGTAAGCTGAAACAATTCACATTGTATTCTAAATGTTTAACAAGCTAAAAAAGAACAATTGTATTTGCATCAGTAATAGTATTACTTTACATTTCAGCTTGAAATTCTACTCAACTAAAATTTGAAATGGTATAACAGCAACATTGAACAGATGTCACTTATGTGTTACGATTTGTTGCTTTAGAGAAAATTTTAAGTTGAGGAAAGACTCAAGATCTTTTAACAAGAAAATAATCTTCTGGTCAGACTGGTACAACATTAAATTTAATATCCATAAACACAACAACCTGGACTCTTTCGAGCTAGCATCCTTTTGAGTGTTTTACAAAGTGTATACCTCAAAAAATAGTATTTGGTTTAATCATCTCCAATATAATCCATAGAATTAAATTAGATCATCCGTTCTTTTTTACATAAATATTGTGAAACTTGGGGGTTAGAGGTGAATACTGCTAAAACCAAGATTGTTGTATTTCGAAAAAGTGGTCCTTTAAAAAGCGATGAAAGTTGGACTTTTAATAATCAACCTTTAGAAGTAGTGAATGATTTTAATTATCTGGGCACTGTTTTCAATTATACCAGTAACTATTTTCTTAATCAGGAAGCATTGGCTGGAAAGGGTCTTAAAGCATGAAACATTTTACTGGCAAATACTCGTAAATGAACATTGAAACCTAAAACTGTCTGTCAATTATTTGATGCCTTTTTTGGCTCAACTCTTAGTTATGCCTGCGAAATATGGGGATTTTCTAAATCAAAAGAAATTGAAAGAATTCATCTGAAATTTTGTAAATATTTATTAAATGTTAAAACCTCGACAAGTAATAAGGGTGTTATGGAGAGTTAGGTAGATACCCATTGTATATAAATAGATATATACTAAATACTGGACTTAAATTGCTAAATCTGATTACATTTATAGTTAAATATTTATATAATTCATTACTTATAGATTGTAATAAAGGTGATAAGAATTGGGTAAAAACATAAAAAAACTACTGGAATATTATGAATTTTAGTATATATGGTCAACTACTGATGCTGCAAATTTGTTAAACTTCCATATTGTTTTTGAAGAAGGAGTACTAGTTAATTTTAAACAAAAATGGTTTAATGAAATCGAAAACAGTCGTTCAATATGTACTTATAAAATGTTAAAAACTACTTTAGAATTCGAAAATTATTTAGATATGCTTCCAAAAATTAAGAATTCCTATGTCAAGTTTAAGATTATCTTCACATCAGTTGAAAGTTGAAACCGGTTGTTATGCACAGAACAGAATTGAACGTAACTTGCGCTATTGTACTCTATGTAACTTTAACGACATAGAAGATGAATACCATTTTGTGTTAATATGTCCTAGTTATAAGGATATCCGTAAAAGCTTTATTAAATCATATTATTATAAACGGCCAAGTATGATAAAATTCATTGAGTAAATGCAAAGTAAGAAGTATCCAGTCTTGTTAAATTTGTGTAAGTTTATTCATCAAGCTTTTAGTACTCGCAATTCCCTGTACAATCAAAATACATAATATATACATCTATCTTTTTGTGTTGATCTACTCAAGTATATATTTGACAAAGTATTTAAATGTTTAATTTATATTTGTCAAACCTCAGAAAGTATTAAAATATATGTATTTAAATAACGCAATTTTCTAATTTAAAAGAATCTAACATAATATTGATATATTATCTGTGTGTCATGTGTAATATTTATTATCTGAATTTGTATGTAATGATAAACATTATATATTTAAATTACTGAATAAAGAATTTGAATCTTGAATCTTTATAAATATATTTGATCAGATATATTGGATTAAATGGATCATGTCACCCAGTGGCAGATCATCGGATCAGGTGGTCATGGGTTCGTTTCTCTGTCATGGCCATGTGTGGTTTCCCAGTTTTTCCTGCATATGCTTATTAGTACGGGTACTTAGTTCTACCCATGAAGACTTTTAACGTAATTAGTTGTGTTGGAACGTGTTTCACAATTGACGTTAAATTAATAAGAATAAAATATTGATTTGATATTGGAGAATTAAGTGTTTAATACAGCTACAAAAAAAAGATAAAATAGTGATAAATAAAACAGCTTTAGCTTACCACTTCTACTACATTAATAAAAAAGTTCAGGGCAATGGTTCCATCAGGCTGTCGACCTACTACCTCTACCAGCTGTTCGGTGATATTTGGTATCCAACATGGCCATCAGCTGGTACATTTTCCATAAAAGAAATTGACAGTATAGACCACCTCAATTCTTCCAGGAGAGATGAATCGCATGTGTGAATGTTGAAGAAAGAAACATTCCCTGAAATGATGAAATATTTTTTATTCAATACCTACTTGCTTGTATGATTGTAATATTATGTTTCATCTAATACCATATAATCTTTTGAAAAATCTTTGACAATTGTTTAAAGTTAGACACAGTTAGCTCAGTGGTTAGCTCCTCAAGATCATACGATTAAATCACTGATCCAGTAACAGTCTCAGTAATAATTGACATACAACATTCTTAATGTGTCTTTTTGGCATTCGTCTTTTACCGCTGATGCAAGTGGGAAAGGTATCAGCTACTTGTTGAGGTGGGATGGGCTTGAAAATAGGTTAACCTTTTGGATTCCAGTACATTCTGTGCATGTACCGATATGCATTGAAACACTAATACTACATGCTTTTTTATATTTCAGCAATGGCGAGACTCGATTAGTTTTTTTCTGTGCTTGTACCGATATGCATTTAAACACACTGCTACTACATGCTTTCTTTACATTCTAGCAATGGCGATATTGAATTAGATCTTTTCTGTGCATGTATCGATATGCATTTAAACACGCTGCTACTACATGCTTTCTTTACATTTCGGCAACGGCAAGACTCGATTAGATTGTTTCTGGGCATCTACCGATATGCATTTAAACACATTGCTACTACATGCTTTCTTTACATTTCAGCAATGGCGAGACTCGATTAGATTTTTTCTGTGCATGTTCCGATAATCATTTAAACATACTGCTACTACATGCTTTCTTTACATTCCAGCAATGGCGAGACTCGATTAGATTTGTTCTGTGCATGTACCGATATGCATTTAAACACACTGCTACTAAATGCTTTCTTTACATTTCAGCAATGGCGAAACTCGATTAGATTTTGTTCATGGGCATCTACCGATATGCATTTAAACATACTGCTTCTAAATGCTTTCTTTACATTTCAGCAATGGCGAGACTCATTTGATTTTTTCTGTGCATGTACCAATATGCATTTAAACACACTGCTACATGTACTACATGCTTTTTTACATTTCAGCAATGGCGAGACTCGATTTTTTTTTCTGTGCATGTGCCGATATGCATTTAAACACACTGCTACTAAATGCTTTCTTTACATTTCAGCAATATCGAGACTCATAAGATTTTTTTCTGTGCATGTACCGATATGCATTTAAACATACTGCTACTTCATGTTTTCTTTATATTTCAGCAATGGCGAGGCACGATTAGATTTGTTCTGTGCATGTACCGATATGCATTTAAACACTAATACTACATGCTTGATTTATATTTCAGCAATGGCGAGACTCGGTTACTTTTTTTTCTGTGCATGTACCGATATGCATTTAAACACACTGCTACTACATGCTTTCTTTACATTCTAGCAATGGCAATAATGGATTAGATTTTTTCTGTGCATGTACCGATATGCATTGAAACACTCATATTACATGCTTTATTTATATTTCAGAAATGGCGAGACTCGATTAGTTTTTTTCTGTGCATGTACCGGTATGCATTTAAACACACTGCTACTACATGCTTTCTTTACATTCTAGAAATGGCAATAATGGATTAGATTTTTTTCTGTGCATGTACCGATATGCATTTAAACACTAATACTACATACTTTCTTTATATTTCAGCAATGGCGAGACTCGATTAGATTTGTTCTGTGCATGTACCGATATGCATTTAAACACACTGCTACTACATGCTTTCGTTACATTTCAGCAATATCGAGACTCATTAGATTTTTTCTGTGCATGTTCCGATATGCATTTAAACATACTGCTACTTCATGTTTTCTTTATATTTCAGCAATGGCGAGACTCGATTAGATTTGTTCTGTGCATGTACTGATATGCATTTAAACACTAATACTACATGCTTTCTTTATATTTCAGCAATGGCGAGACTCGATTACTTTTTTTTCTGTGCATGTACCAATATGCATTTAAACACACTGCTAGTACATGCTTTCTTTACATTCTAGCAATGGCAATAATGGATTAGATTTTTTTGTGCATGTACCGATATGCACTGAAACACTCATATTACATGCTTTATTTATATTTCAGAAATGGCGAGACTCGATTAGTTTTTTTCAGTTCATGTACCGATATGCATTTAAACACACTGCTACTACATTCTTTCTTTACATTCTAGCAATAGCGAGACTCATTACATGTTTTTCTGTGCATGTACCGATATGCATTTAAACATACTGCTACTACATGCTTTCTTTACATTTGAGCAATGGCGAGACTCGATTAGTTTTTTCTGTGCATGTACCGATATGCATTGAAACACACTGCTACGACATGCTTTCTTTACATTTCAGCAATGGCGAGGCTCGATTAGATTTGTTCTGTGCATGTACCGATATGCATTTAAACACACTGCTACTACATGCTTTCTTTACATTTCAGCAATAACAGTAAAGCGTTGGTAAAATCATTGAAGTGATTGCAGTGTGATTCGGAGTACAGTAAAAGGTAAGACACACAATTGTTTTACTGTAAATGGTTGATATACAATTGATAGCGTATCCATTTTAAATATAAGACCTTTGTATCAAATATTCAAATCCAGGTCGACTTTGAGGAGCGTAGTTACTAGTTGAAATAAAACTAAATTCATTAAATCGTACGCATTCAATATAAATAGAGACTTTGATATTCTTTTTATAAAAAGACAATTGATTTTTTTTATATATACAAATAATTCTGTTTCGGCTTCAAATGGGCATCCACAAAGCAGTTTCAAAGCTGTTCATTAGCTAGTTTTTATTTTTTTCTCTGCGGTTTGTTTGAATATTTAGCGTCATTGTTATGCGTTCGAGGACTAACAGGCGATCGGTTAACCTAGCCATTCTTTCCTGCGTTCGTCATCCGCGCAAGTAACTTATAACTTTTCCTACTTGCATCAGATGTGATAGACGAATGAAAATTAGACGCAATGTTGTATATTAATCATCACGTAGGCTGTAAACGGGCAGGGATTTGAATTCACGACACTTGGATAGGGTCAGACGTGCTACCGACTGTGCTAACTGGTCCGACTGTTCTCTGCAGTAGTAATTAAACTGAATAACGAAACGTGAGTTACGGCAATGTCCGTTAAACCGTATTATATTACGAGTATACTTATTGATTATTAACGTAGTAAATATGACGATGTTTTTCCGGGCGTCAGTCTAATACATAATGAACACAATGGCTTGACACATTTAAAGTGTGAAATGAAAGACGTTCATTCAAATTTTGAATTAATATTCAATATGTGTAATAGACTATAAATTAAACATTTAATTTTTTATACTTCAATAGAGTATCAAATATAAAAGTTACTTTACAATACAACATGTAAATACTATTAAACTATTACACTTACGTAACCGGCCAATAAGACAACTAAACATTATAATCACACAGATTTACGGTAATCAAATTAGTTTGTGAACATTATAATGAATTTCAATAAAATAGTCGTAATTTTTTATCACAAGTACTTATTACTACAAATACCATAGTTTTTTTGATACTGTAATTCAACATTCATACATATCTTATTGATTCTAGAGATTTATGAAACAAACTTGTCCAGAGCTGAAACAAAGTTGAACGCTAAAACACGTTTTTGGTTTTTCTTTTAGAGCTGTCATCTATCGACTGTATGCGGAAAACGTCGCGAAATGGCTACTGCTTCCAGTTTGGAGACACCGGTAAAGTCACCACATAATTACAACAAGTACAGTAAACTTGGTATACTGATATCTAAGTGTATTCCAATGCTCCTCAGGAAGCACGTAGAGAAGCACGTTAACTCTTGTAAACCAGATCCACTCGGTTCCGAACCATGGACACTGGATGACTTTCTTTATGTCAACAGAGCAGCGATAGAACAGCCTAATACCAGAGGTCATCGATTCGTATTTAGTCAATCTCAACAGAAAATCTTGTTTCCTGGTCATCATAAAACAACAGATATTGAACAATGGGATTTGACACTGCTATGCATAATAATTATTGAATATTGCAAACCATCACCGCAGCTCAGATGTGATGTAGAACACATAAAATGCATTCGAAATAACTGCACACATATCGGAAATCCTAATATTTCGATGGACGAATACACAAGAAAAGTAGACGAAATAAAAATTCTGATACAGAGAGGTTTAGAAGAACTGGGCGATTCGGATTTTGAAAAAGAGATCACGGAGACTATAGCAGACGTTGAAAATAGCAGACTTATTACGGAAGACCTCTTCTTTAGTGTCAAGGAATGGTTTCACCACAAGGCGTTTCAAAACAGTTTCCAAGGAACATCTCCGGAAGGTTATATTGTTGTTTATCTTTGAAACATAAATGCATCCAAAGAAAAAAAAATAAATTGATGCAGTTTACGTATTGTATAGGAAAGTTGTAAGTGTTCGCCGTCCGACGTTTAAGATTTCTGTTTCATTTCTAATATCATCATGTGATACAGTATGACCGCCACAACTAAAGTAGTCGCATGTTACGCAAATGCATTAACTCAGTAAAGTAAATGTTGTTGTTTTTTAAACATGCACAATTACATACATGTTTATCAAAACGAATGCCGTGTTCATGTAGTCTTTAAAGATGCATAACCTATATCATATAAGTAGATGAATAGTTATCACATTGCAATTTCTAATCATTATACATTTTAGTGTTCGATTATTAAATGTAACTGACAATATTTCTTGAATTAATCTCACATAAAGCACTTTTAGGATATCCATTCACATATTTCGAACTAGGCATTGGCGAGTAAACTTTCAATTTGCATAAATAAATCATAACTTTAACACATATGTATTTTTTTCAGCAAATCGAAAAATCACGAAAACACTAGAAATCATCGAAAGTAAACTTTCAACATCAGATTTGTTGTAATAATGAATTTACATGGTTTACACTTTATCAATTTATTTTATTAATAACAAACATCACATTAGTATATGATTTACTGCATTCAAGGTTTAGAGTAAATAGCTTGTAAACTTTGACTACGAGACCGAACTAAATCCATCCAGTTTTCTTCAAATGAATGATGTTACATTTTTTCTCAAAAATCTTTAAAGGGAATATATCAGGATTTAATATATTCTAAAATTGGCTAAAACATTTTTTCTAATATATATATATATATATATATATATATATATATATATATATATATATATATATATATATATATGAGATTATGCAAAATCTTGTTGCATGTCAATTATAGAAAGGTATATAGCCTTTTGGGTGGTTAAAGGCATCCTATATGCACATCTATGACATAAATGCAAAACTTATAAATTTTATAGTTTTATAGAGCAGACCGGAGAAAATTAAAGGCTATATCAGTTTGTAATTTAAAGATTGTTTATTCATATTTCTTAAATTTAAAACTTTAGATAGTTAAATATCTCTATGAGGTTATACATGTGAAGATTTATTTGTTTTGTAAACAATTTAAAGTAAAACCGATTTCAACGTTGTCTTGTGTCTCTTTAAAACTCGATAAACCCGATACTGTATTGTGATTGAACATGACTCGTACAAAAAATAAATTGTACTGTCCAAGCTGACCGAGTCAATACTATAACGGTGAAATGTGTTTATAACTACATATAATTATTGGTATAAACCAAATGTGACACCCATTCCTAAATAAATATATTTTTCTGAAAAAAAACATTGGTCCAGTCATCAGACGTATTACCTCCTAATATTGAATCAAGTGTCGTGTAGTGGTGTACATTCAACATTGGACTCGCCAGTATAAATGGTGTTATATCTTGCAAGATAAATTATAAAATTACATACTCTTATGTTTTGCGCTTACACGTGAGAAATATCGAAAAGTTAAAAACTTCGCTCGACTAAGATCGAACTTTTAGATTTGCGTTGGAAGTATTACTTGTGTTTTTATTTTAACGATATTACCATTTAATATTTTAGATCCATTGAATACCTTCACCTAATAAAGCAATTGTATCAACTTATTAATGCAAACGTAGTTTACGACCATTGCTTGTGGTTAAATTGCATCGGTTGTTCCGCCCATCTCATGAATTTGTATCTGTTGCTGCGCCAATGTCATGAATATAGGGATTTTCCGTTAATGTCTCCTTCAAACAACCAATGTTGATGCAATGTTCACTTCATTCTTCCATGAGGCATAACGATGAAAGAAAGATGAATATGTGATTTTGCTGTACAATGCCCTTTCAATTTAAAGCTTTATAATGACTACTTTTCTGTTTATTTCGAGGTAAAGGTTAAATTTATTTCTTAATTTACATTTCCAAAAGTCTTCATTTTGAAGAGTCATATTTAAATCATGTTTTATTTCGTAACTCGATCATCAATATATTCCTTTTTCGATATTTGTGATTTATGTCATTATTCATTAACAAGGTCATATTTCATATACAAGATCCGTAGGATTATTACGTTGAATATGGCTTAAAAATCAGCTTAGTCTGTCTCGGCAGAGTCTAACACTAAAACGAAATGTTTCTATTGCAGACTATACAGAAGATTTGCCATTGTTACTAAAATAGTCAAACACTTCTCATGAACCGCCTAACGGATTTTGTAAATATTATTTAGTAATGATAATCAACTACAGTTCTATTAGATTTGTACAGATGGTGTCCCTGGGGTTAAAAATGATCACGCTCTGATAGTTCAATTAGGGGACACATTAAATATTAATACATGTATATATTTTTTGAAATGGAACTGATTCTGTCTATATTTTAGTCAAGGCTAGGGAACTGCTGTCTTAAGGGGTCAGAAGGGGCACCAAAAGGATAAAACTTGGTAAATAAAAAAAATCGTTTTCTTAAAGGGAATTTATCAGGATTTTAAAACATTGCTAAAACATATTTTTTCCAATATAGCATGACTATATACTCACTGATCCCGTATTGCCAAATAGATATATATTTAAATATGTCAAAATAATGCACGCTCTGCGCATAGGTTAGACTAAAATAGATTTCCTGCTTAAAAGTGCATCATATCTTATGACGTACATGTTTTAACCGAGTCACGATTTTATTTTGATTTCAAATTAATAGTTATACCAGGATTTCAGTTTAGAGGGGAAGAGGAGGGGGCCGCAACACAAAATCTGAATGGCAAACACGTTTTCAGTAAAAATAAAATGCATTTTAATAGCACATAGAAGTTTAGGGGGGAGGGCGTGTACGCCGATTTTTTAAACAGTAGATCCGCTATTGATACAGGTTTACACGTAGTAAAAAATGTTTCATCTAAGAATGGGTATTTCGTTTAAAGTTTACCACTCCAATTTAAAGCCTCATTAAACGTCCAAATGCACACTTTTTGATAATAACAAAAATAATTGTAATTAAATGTGTTTATAGTATTATATTACTAAAATTATTCCTGTATACCCTTAAGTGACAGTTTTTAAAAAAGCGAGAAAATAAATAAATAAATGTGTTTTTCCTAGACGAGCGGAACGAGCTTTTAACTGTTGTTTACATTTTTGTAATAAGATAATGATTCAGTTGCTTTCCGACTGTACCTCAGCCAGTGTTCGGAAGTACACAAATGCATACTGCAGTGGTAGTGTGCGGATTAAGACCGTTAGATAAGGGGTTCATTAACAAGATTAGAAAAGTTATGGTATCACTAATATATTGTTATTGGGTTTGTTTTTGTTTTATTTAAAAGATATATTGACGTCTGCAATAAAACTGTATCGAACGTAGTATACGCACTGAAAAACAATGAGTACGAAATACTAGTTTGGTCTAGTAACTCAAGGGTATTTTGATTAAGTACAGTTATTATAAAAAGTAATATTATTTTTAATTTTATATGAACGATTTGTCGCTTACGTGCACTAAATTAGCTCGTGGGTTCCAGTTCATTAATACACTGGTGGTGGTGGTGTTGGGGGGGGGGGGGGGGGGGGTAATTATTTAACCGCATCCCCTACAGTTACCCATACTATGTTTCTCTTTGAAGTGAATTGATCATATATTACCGACCGACGCGTTTCAGTACAAGCATCGTAACTCCCCGTTTTTTGCCGAATGTGTATATCGGAAAGTGACGAATATTAATTTGTAAACAAAACCCGTTCTCAATTATGTACTAATAATGAGCTTTTTATGCCCCCCCCCCCCCCCCCCCCCCCCACCCGAATGACGACGTGTCGCGACCCTCACCCGTACCCCAAAGGTCAAGGTCACAATTTGAGTTTGTTTGAATACACTTTGAGTCTGTGTGAGATTTCGTGTCCGGCCTGTAAAACTTTGTCATGCATAGATGGATTTAAATGATACTTGCTACAAATGATCAACATAACAAAACTGTTAAAAGATACCAAATTACTAATTTAGGAAATATATCTGGTACCGTAGTGTATACAAACCAAATATTAGCTTTTTTTAACCAATCAAGGGCAATACTTTGTCCGTTCTAACCGGAAATGGCCAGTTAAAAACTTTTGCATTGGTCAATAACATAATTTTAAAACATTCAAGGGTCACACATCTGTCATATCTAATCCAATATGGTTGGTTTAAATACTCGTCCAATCCTTAATATTACTAATAATCTAACCAAATTTGGTCTGGATGGGATCATAATTAAAGGGGATACATAGTTTACAAGTCAATAATCATCATTTTCCATTGACTCAAAGGCAACATTTCTATTGTGTTTGCTCCATTCAAACAAAATCATTTCAATTATAAACTATAACGAAGTAATAGCTAACACCAGGGAAATAACTCCTAACAATATAGACCAGTAGCTCTTCGTATTGAAGTTTAAATATTAGATCCATGATATGAACTTACGGTTTTTTCCAGATTCTTCTTGTTTTATCTGATTCTCCAAATCGGTGAGATCGTCAGCTAGTTTACCCTGGCGTGTATCATTCAAACACCTTTTAAAGGTTATGTATCCATCAGGACCTTTCCTCATTACATGGTCAACGATTGCCCTGTTCTTGGCCGAAAACATCATAACTTCCTAGAAATGTGGTTTTAACAGTTAGTGAGTTACATTTAGGGCAATATTCAGAATGTAAAAAATCAACGTTGCGCTTTTTTTATTTAATTAAAACAATCCCATTACAGAATTTCTGCAATTTGTCAAATGAAAATAACACAATTTGTTTATGAACGTTTTTAATAGATATATTTCTAAATTCAGATTCGTCATTGCCTTTGGAGATAAGACGGATGGATAAACGATCAATAGAAATTTACAAAGATGCTTTGACCAATGGTAAAGAGCCCGATCACAGTATTCGTGTAATGGTAGTAGGACACAGTGGAGTAGGGAAAACAACGCTTACGAAACGATTACTTGATGAAGATGATGATTTACTTGAAAATGAAAGCACAGACGGTATCGAAATTCATCAAAGGAAATGTCGCGTGAATTTAGAAAATGGAGAATGGACCAAATTGGGGGAAGGTAAAACACAATAAATTATATCAATTTTCAACGATTCACGCATGCTAAACATTGCTTTATTGTATAATTGTTATTAATCTTTCTTGTTTGATATATAATATTCTTATTGTTGTATTACAAACCCGTTTTGTATGTTTAATTTCCTATTGTCAAACATAACATATGCTGGTAGATATAACATTTATGTTCTATATTTAACATTCTTAGTGTTTAATTTCCTATATTCTTATTGTATCCCGCAAGAACAAAAATGCAAAAATGGTAATGTGCCGTATTTCTTCATTTGTATTGTTATAACAAAAAAATATTAGTAAACATACACGCTTTTCATTCTTCTTATTGTTAAATTAGAATCATTTATACTATGATGACGTATTTCGCGAATTTTATAACGAGGTTATTGATTGGTTATAGCTTAATCCAGCGCTGGATACAGGTGTATCCATTTTTTTGCGCCATTTTGCATTAACCAATTAATACTTTTGTAACAAAAGACGATATATCCTATAGTTTTAATCAGTTTCAGTTTCAGTTTTATTGGCATAACGACAATACACAATTGCCTATGGCAATTTACAGAGAATATTTAAACAAATATGGCATAGACCCATAATATATAAACATAGATAAGACATTCACAAACAAACAGTCAAATATTGTAAGATATCAAATCTAGACATTATATTTTCAATTATTCATTTAAGCGAATATAGTTAAGAAGCAATCATTGTATTCAGGGTAGTTTTTCTTAGCGTAAATGCCTCAGTAATATATCGTGATGTATTACGCACTAGTCGTTTATTTGCAGATGAAAATAGATTTATAAATTTATTAACAGTTGGAAATGATATATTTTTTAGAAATTTAGTTCTTATTGTTCTATATTTTGGACAACATAAAAGAAAATGATACTCTGATTCAATAACATTAAAGGAACATAATTTACAAGTTCGATTTTCTCTTTCTACATTATTATACCTGCCTGATTCTATTTCTAAAGTATCGGCACTAAGACGTAAACGTGTCAGATTTTTGCGATTATTTTCGTTTGAAATAAAATGTAAGTACTCTTCATATTTAAAATCTACTTTAAATTTATTATAATATTGTAGTTTTTGCATAGACTGGACAGATGCAGTCCAAGTTTGCATGTACTGTCTTTAATTCTTTGTTTAAATAAGATAGAATAGTTTATATTTGGGTTGAATTTTTTCCAAATGTCTCCAAATCCTAGATTATTTAAGAAAGATTCCATACATTTGGCCCAACATTTATTATTTTGAAAGTTACATTGTTCATTAAAAGATTTATGCAAAATTGAATTTGGTTGCTTCATGATCTTAGTCAAGTTCATAATGGAACGTTCTTTAGAAATCACAGATATAGGAAATCTACCTAGTTCACCTCAAACGGCTTTGTTCGGAGTTTGCTGTTTTACACCTAAAATATGTTTGCAAAATTTTATATGTAATTTATCTAAATCTTTAAATTGATATATTCCCAAAATTTCCGACCCATATAAAAGTATAGGTAAAACCATTGAATCAAAAAGTTGTAACTTAGTTTTAATATCTACATTGATTCTACTAAAGACCGAAAGCAAACAATTATACGCTTTAAGTACTTGGTCTTGAAGAGCTATTATTGCATTTGCCATGCTTCCTGTATATGAAAAACGTATTCCTAAATAACAAAATGTATCTACTATTTCTAATTTCTCATTATTGATAAACCATTCGTAGTGATCTAATTGCTTTCTTTTCTCAAATATGCATACTTTTGTTTTATTAACATTAATTTTTAAACCCCATTTAGCTGAGTATTGAAAAATAGTATCAAGCTGTAATTGTAAACTATGTAGATCAGTCGTATAGAGCTATGTCATCGGCAAAAAGTAACATATAAATAGATAATTGATCAATGTCCTTATCGGTTAAATTGTTAAAATCAATATTTTCGGTTATATCATTGATGCACAAAATAAAAAGTAATGGTGACAAGGGCTCCCCTTGCTTTAAACCAAGGGTTACATCAAAGAAGTCTGAAAAAGTCATATTAGGTGATTTTATACAAGATTTAACTTTACTTTAGATCGCTTTTATAACATTATTCATTTTGTAACTTATACCCGATTGGACGAGCTTTACCCTCAGTGCATCATGTATAACGGTATCAAAAGCCTTTTCATAATCTATAAATGTACAGTATATTTTAGATTTAGACATAAGTACTTTTTTGTATAATCGAATGAAAAATGAAGATGCAATCTGTCGTGCTATGATTATCCCTGAAGCCAAATTGGTGTTCGTTGAACACATTTTCAGATTTGCACCATTTATTAATTCTGTTTCTCAAAGCGAGCGAGAATATTTTAGATAGAACATTTATAAGAGTTATTCCACAATAATTGGAGGGATTATCACAGTCGCCTTTCTTGTGAATCGGTACAATAAATCCTTTACCCCACGAGTCCGGATAAATTCCTGTATCATATATTCTATTAAAAATTTGAACAATATACGGTGTAACAAAAGCATTTGAATCAATAAAGAAGTCTGCTACATTATTGCTTAAGTCACAACTTTTATGTCGTTTCATAGATGAAATAGTTTTAGATATTTCAGATATAGTAAAAGGGCAATCAAGTTCTTCAATATTTATTGACTCTTGTCTCTCATTATCATCAATATCTGGTACAAATTGGCTGTGTGGTGTATTCGATAATGATCGAAAGTGTTCGAAAAAATCATTTACATTTATCCTAGAGGTATTTGTAACCGTTTTCGAATCATATTTTTTAATATATTTCCAAAATTTTCGAGAGTTGATTTTACTTAATTTTGATAGGTTATATTTTTCTTTGGTAAAATATTTGTTTTTTGCTTTCTGTTTTGCTTTAGAGAACATACTCCTACTATTTATGAAACGTATTCTATTTGTTTCTTATGGATTGTTTTTATAGTTTCTTTTATCGTTAACAAATTGAGTTTTAAGAGTTCTACAGGTATCATCAAACCAATCCGCCTTTTTAATACGTTTTTGCAATGGGTTTAACTTACATGTTCGTCCATTTGTTTTGAACGATATGTCGTATATCAAATCGGACAAATCAATTATACAAGTATTTATATCAGTATTATTTGTTATCAGATTTTGAGTAATATTGTCAAAAATATGTTTTTTTATCATCCAAACAATTTTGAAAAACAAGTGGATCTCTATTTTCCCATATAATTTTATCATGGGTTAGATTATACGTTTTATACATATTCTTATTTTCAAAACAACGAAAATTCAATAGGACAATGGTCCGAAAATTCTGTTATTTCGATTACTTTCATATTTGTAATCAAAGGAAAATTGTTAAAATTTGTAATCAAATAATCGACAACACTTGCTGTGGTACGATTGTGGCTAAAATGATAATAATAATAAACACGTTAAAATAATAATAATGAATAAACACGTTAAAATTTACAGACTGCTTTTTTATGTTCACAGAACTGAAATAGTACAGTTTGATAATAAGAATGTAAAACAGAGAACATGGATGTAACTACAAACAACGTTAATATTAAGTTTGATAATAAGATTTCAGAACATATGGGTTCTATAATAATAATATCTTTATTTTTAAGCTCATACAACTGTTTAAAACTTATCTACCATATTGCCTTCTAACCAACATTAAAATAATACAAATATAGAAGAAATTGTAAGCATATTTGAACAATTGAGAAGTATATACATGTTTTAATAGAGCAAACACCTGTTTAAAATTCTTACATTTAGATGAAGACAAATATATGTTAGAATTACTCTTAAATGCATGTATAGTAGATAACAACGTATTTGTACAGGAATAGAATTCCAAACATCCATACGAACATAAGTAATTGAACGTTTTAAAACTTCTGTTTTTGGTTGAATGTGTACAATATCTTTCTTTTCAGCTGATCGTCAATTGTATATTTTATATTCAGGTAACACTATCAAATTATTAATATCAGTAGGCGCAAAATTGCCTGGTAAACAAGCAATCCAGTATGACATTTGCATCGTTCATTAAAAGATACCCATCCAAGTGCTTGTAAAACTTCCTAAGATAGGGTATCAATAGTTTTTTTTTCAAATCCAATTAGCAATGATATTTATATAAAATTAGATATTTAGAATGTATGATTTATTACCGTTACCCACAGAGAATACAACCATAATAAAAAAAAACGAAAGAAATTTACGCATTATAAAAATGTATTTAATTAAATCAGTTGTCAAATATTTTGAAATTCTTCTTAATAGTATAATTCAATATGATAAATGATTACATGTTTTCTTGAATTAAATGTCCCATCAGAAGAAAGCTTTATAATTCGAGGACCTATTTTAAGAATGTTTCCTTGTTAATTTTAACTTATCAAATATAAGTTTCACCTGGTGTAATAAACTTAATTGTAAAATAATATAATTTTTCCATCTAACATATTTTAAAACCAACGAACGTACTTTGTCGGATATTAAAACCAATGTTCATTAGAGTAATATGAGACTTACAAGTCAATTACTATTTTACCGTATATAGTAACTTTACGATACAGAACATGACCAGGAGCTAAACTTATTAATTTTTGAGATTGAAGATTTATGTCACAAGGTAAAGAGTCTGTACTGTTTGTATTTTCCTTTGAAATATATTAATATGATTATGTCTTCATACCATGATAATTTAGTTTTCAAAATATTAAACATGGCTAAACACATTTATCCAAAATATCATGCTTGTATATACTCAATGAACCATAAGTCCATTAGGCTATCCAAAATCATATATGGAAATAGCAAACGTACCCAGGTTAAGCTAAAACATATTTCCTTCTTAAAATAACAACGTATTTTGTGACGTTACAAAAGAATCACTTTCATTTTGATTTGAATTTGATCAGTCATACTGATTAATCTAATTTAGAACTTATTGTTTCATCGTAGAAAAATGTTCGACGGACATGGGGAAGGTCATCAAGCAATTTAAGCTGATGTCTAAATTTAAAAGGAGAGTTCTGTTTCCATTTTACAACTGCGATTACGTTGTTCATGTCTTGATGGATTGGACCAGTCAAAATATTTGTATTTTATTTATCAATGGTAATGAAATGCTTTGTATCCATTTTAAAATATATAATTATAGTTTTAGACATGTATAACATTTTTTCCTGACATAAAGTTTTTAACCCAAAACAGAATTATTACAACTCTTCTGTCGTCATGGCCATGATGTGTTAAATATATTAGCTCGTTCAACATATTTAAGAAATAATATCTATCTGACGTTCAAATGAACGACATTCGTATGTCGTAATGTGCATCAAGAGAAAGAAGGTAATATATAAACACACTGATACATGTACTTTTATTTCTATTGACTGCTGAATTAAAAGGCAGCTGATTTATGTTAACATGTATTTCTGTTTTTATTTCAATTGTACGAGTTTTATATCAAACACCATTGTGAAACTTTAATTGCAGATGAAATTTTAGAGAATTACAAAACACGACAGCGACTAGTTTTAAACAAACACCTAAAAGATGACTCAAAACAAAATGAACTCCAGAAAGAGAACGAGGCTTTGACTTATTCCATAAATGATACCGACGATGGAATTAAAAATACTGAAACAGATATTGATTATAAACGGATAAACGAGAACAAGGAAACTGAAATTGATAAAAAAAATGAAGTCAATCAACAAGCAGGTTTGTCCTACATCCATGATCTTTCAGAAACCAAAATAACTAAATAATGCTTCAAAGTTTATTACATACTGCTTGTAAACAACGATTTGATATAAACGATCACAAGTTTATCATAGAATGTAAACTTAGTCTGTTAATATTTCAATATTAATATATTATATGGAATAGTTTGAAGTTGTATGCCTTTTATTGTATATACCTGACCATGTGTCTATATGTAAGTTATATATATTATGATTTGATTTTCGTAATATGTACAATACCTTAAAGATGATTATATTCGTTGGTTTAATAACTATGAAGATTCAGCCAAAAGAAAATTGCCAAATTATGTATTATCACTTCTGAGCTATTCTGAAGTTGCCCGTCCTTCGTACTCGTTTACTTTTGCCAATTACGCTTTTACCCCATCCATAATTATATTGATAAATTCCTAGTATTTCCTTGATATTATTTTTATTTTTTTATTGCTCAGATGACAGAGTATCTGAGACACTGCCTAAATCCGGAGAAAAAGAGGGGGAAAAAGATTTAGAGGTAAATAATTTGAATTCACCAATAAACATGATAACAAACGTTTTAATGTTAATCTTGGAATTTGTTATGTGGCATGTCTTCAGGAATTGAAAACCTTTATTTATCAAGTGTTAGTAACTTTAAAGACCAATGTCAAATTAACCTTCTCTCCAAAAATAGTTTTTTTCTTAATTATTTTCCTTATTCATTTCTTATGTTCCGCCATACCATCCCCAACTCATCCAGCGCCCTGCAAGTGTTTTTCATTAGGAAATGCAATGCAGTTAATCTATAAAGTTCATTTAGGCCGATTGCAGTGGGAATGTAAATATTTCTGTTTGTTTTTGTTATAAGCTTGTATGTTCGAAAACATACAAATTAAAGAGCTATTGTTCTGACCCTTATGCCGGCGTTGTCGTCGCCGTTGTCTGGTTGATTTCCTATGTTTAACTCATACTTTTCTCGGTTTCTCAACAATAATAAGAAAACATATCCAACAGAAGACGCAAGTAGCACCAAAGGACTCAATTGCCAGCAGAGTAGCATGAATATATAAAAATATAAATAATAATTATAAGTACCATACATACAAGGATAAGAAACGACAACAGCGTCATCGCCTTGGAACGATCAGTAGTAAAGGACGCATGCATTGTTTCTGTATTGTCTATATCCTTTAATAGGTGGTGCTGGATATTTATTGTGTTTTCTGATTCATTGTTACTATAACTATCATTGTGTCATTTTCTATTTCATCTGCCTTAAGGAGGTAATTTCAAGTGACGTCCCTATTCTGGAAAACACAGCAGAGTTATCAATTTGGGATTTTGCTGGACAATATGTCTACTACTGCACACATCATATATTTCTGTCAAGAAGGGCAATTTACCTTTTGGTAACGGATATAACGGAAGATAAAGACAGTGTGGTGAATGATGAAGACGACGACACAAGCAGTGTCAATGACACCGTTTCGAAACTTTTGTCAGGTATTTCTGTCAAAAGTTTGGCAACTATTTTTATATAATTTAAATTATTTTTTAGACTGATATGGTCTGGAAACACAAATGACCTTGTCGTTACAAAAATTATGTCTTATTTTAGTTAAATAAACGTAGAATGAAACTTGCTTAAGTCAAGTTTGTTGATATTAAAGGTGATGAGGTATGAGTTTTCCGTTAAGAAACATATAATAAACAAGAGCTGTCGTAGGGACAGTGCGCTCCACTATTTCGATGCTTTTCTAAAGCAACTGCTTTTTTAGGAAATAAGTACCAAATGGAAGACTATTAAAATTCAGGGGTAGTAAAATCAAGCTATAATAATTGCTTGTCTATTAAAAATATATTAGCAAAATAATTCATCAACAATATTTATTTTCATTATTAACAGTTATGTTTATTTGGAAACAACAAAGTGAATGGATGGCTCGTATTGCCTAAATATTATTTAATTAAGCATTAAAATTTTGTCATTTGCTACTTTTGTCTTTCAAATTTTAAAATTGCTTTATGAATTCAATAACCATTGCAAACAAATAACCCTAATAGGTGTGCCGATACCTAACTTAAGGCACACCATGTAAATATAATAACCCTAAATACTTCAATTGCATGACTAGAATAATATAAATTGGTCAAGCATATCAATAAATACTAATAAAACATTACCCGAAATAATTCGAGCAAGAATTTAAAATCCGTATTAGCTACAATTGAGATGATCTTCTGTTTCAGGATTAGTTTATCAATGTTTTACATATGCGATACAATTATGCACTACCTTCAAATCATATAGTAATATGCCAGTTCTTGTTAATCTATAGTCTTGTACCAACAAAAACAGTTTATCAATGCTTGATATCCTTCTACATTCTAAGTTGTTTACTTTAATACAAATATACAATATAGGCGTATGCACTAACTTCACCTAAGGCGGCAATAAATCGTTACCAGTTCATGAACATGGATCTTTAGTTGAAATAATCGTTTAGTAGCATGCACAATTTATCAGAGCTGGATACCCTTTCATGAAAATGAAGAAAAAAATTACCGAAAATTAAACTTTCATGAACATAAAAAATATAAATGTAAAGAAAATATATAAAAAAAACAAACAAACTTTAATAAAAAAAACAAAACAAATGAAGTGAAAGATTTTTATCTTAGGGCGGGACAATTTTGCCCCCAGGGGCATGGTTTTGAACAAATTTGATGGAAGACCACAAGCTGACCCTATTTGTCATACATGTAAGTTCAAGGCCTTGTACTACAAACTTTAACCTGCTAAAAAAACAAAATGTCTTAAGTCTAAAAGGGAAATAATTATGCCAAAATGCAATCAGGAATTATGATTCTTGTCTCTATGAGTTCCCTAGAGGATGCTGAATATACATGTAAAGTTTTATTCGTGTCCGATGATAGGTTGGTGAAATAAACACCAACTTAAAAAACTTTAATCTGCTAAAAATCTCTAACCAAATTTTCTGAGTCTAAAAGGGCCATAATTCTGCTAAAAGGCAACCCACAGTTATGGTTTTTGTCTCTATGTGTTCCAATAATGATGCTAAACACATATGTGAAGTTTCTTTTATATCAAATGAGTGGTTGCAAAGATATCTTGCCTTATAAAAAACTTTAACCATAAAAATAAGTCCATAAAGGGCTATAACTCTGCCAAAATGCAACCATAAGTATGGCTCTTGTCTCTGTGTGTTTTAGTGATGATGCTCAACACATATGTTAAGTTTCATTTATATTCAATGAGCGGTTGCATAGATCTTACCTGATAAAACACTTTAACCTAAACAATTAAGTCCATCAAGGGCCAAAATGCAACACCGAGTTATGGTTCTTGTTTCTGTGTGTTTATTTGATGATGGTGAACACACATGCGAAGATTCAGTCATATTAATTCAGTGGTTGCATAGATATATCACCTGATAAAAAAACTTTAACCTGAAAAATGAACGCCGATGCCGTCTCAGACGCCAACGCGAGTATAATAGTCCACCCTTTCTACGAATAATCGAGCTAAAATGTATTTTAATAATTTAACCATTAACATTACAACACAATAAAGGTAAATGTTAATGATTTTTCCAATGATAAATACCCTTTCTTGTAGCAGTATGGAAGCATCTCATTTAATGTAGTGGAATGCTTGTCTACGGACGAACTAAATATATGTACAACAGCATATTTCGACTGGCCGAAACATAAATGTATTATCACATATGTAATTTAACGACAGTAGAAATCAATCATGACCAAAGATCACCATTGACTTGCACAATGGTTATTTTATTGTATAGCTCATCATTGTTCCCAGATCCAAATAGACTTGCTAAAAATAGAAAATGGCAGAATTAATTTTTCTATATTTTCATAATAAAATCCATTGAACAAGTCATTTAGACCATAACAGTGTCACTGATGTGGTTATAGTGTCCGCAAAAGTAGGCGTTTATTTGTCTACAACCTTAATTGCTTAGTTTGATTTGGTGTATATTAATTCATTTTAGCTCGATTGCAATGGAAGGTCAGAACTTATGAAGCTCTCTCCAGTGTCTTTCCTGGGCAAAACCAGTACTGAGTATGGTTTTCATGAGAGGCATCGGGTCGATCGGGGGATCGAACCCGCAACCTCTGGTGTGAGCGGTCAACACTCTATCCATAACACTACCGCCCAGCTTAGATTAGATTGATTTAACTAGATTTTGTTCGCATTTTACATTTGGAAATGTGTTAACATAAACTATGTATTAGAATTGGTGTATATCTAATATAACATGAAAATATTAACTTTCTTAACAGAGTACATACAATTTTGGTTGAACAGCATCCATTGTAACCGCTATATCCCGGATACAAGCATAGTGCCATCTGTCCTCTTAGTGGGAACGCATGCTGGAAAGGTAAGTCTGTATGTTAGTTCAAATAAAACTTTAGCGTCATCCTACACAGGATTAAAATAAAGTATGAATATCATACATTATAGCAGAACAGACTAACAGTTGTGAAAACGTATGTTTCAAAGGATAATTATCGCCACGGTTTAAACTGAAATTTAGAAGAAAAAAGCAGCTACGAATAACTACCGTTTTATTAAATAATCACATGAAATATCGTGTAAAGAAACGGATCAACCTCCCCTTGTTTGTAAATCGGAAAAGAAGATATAATTCATACGTAATCATTTGACTGAAAACAAAAATGAGAAGAAATAGGCTGCGCCCGTGCGTCCGTCCATGCGTCCCCTGCTATCTCTTTCAGTTGTGATTGGAATTATAAATAACTTGGTACAAATGTTCACTAGGACAAGACTGAGTGTCATGCGAATGACTTGGGTCTGTTCGTCAAAGGTTTAAGTCATAGCTCAAGGTCAAGTGTTTGCAAATCCAATGTATACACTGTGTTTCCTCTTGTCCGAACCGTATCTTCTTTAGTTGTGATTGAAATTTTAAATAACTTGGCACAAATGTTCAATATGACAAGACGATGTGTCATGCGACTGACTTGGGTCTGTTCTTCAATGGTAAAGGTCACAGCTCCGTCCGTCCGTCCACTGCTGTCTGGACCGTATCTTCTTTATCTGTGATTGGATTTTTAAATAAATTGGCACAAATGCTAACCAGCCCAAGAGGATGTGTCATGCGAATGAGTTGGGGTCTGTTCGTCAAAGATAGTTTTTTTTTGTTTTGGGGTTATAACTTACATATCTATGGTTCGATTTAAAACATCACACCAGTGCTCGCTGGGACAAGACAATGTTTCATATTACAGTCGGCTACGTATTTCAGTTTGCGGCATTTACATGTGATTTTCTGTGCTCGGTATCTTTTTCATTTTGCACAATTTTAATCCACTTGTAAGGGTTAACGTGGTGGCGGGGGGTATGATCACATTAGTAGCAACCTCTTGTTTCAAATAATTTATCATTCAAAATTTCAACATCTAGATAAATCGTGTAAAGTTTCATCAAGTAATATTACACTTTCATTGTGAGTTACAACTTGTGTTCTTGACTCTCGAGTTTGGAGTCTTGTTTTAAATTCTTTGGAAAAAAAGTTGCTATCATTGTTTTGCGTTGTTCTAGTAACTTTCCTATGTTACAAATCAAGACAATTTGTATTTTAAAATTAAGACGGCCCTACAACCGTAAAAATAACAAGATGTCATCACTTGTCACCAATTTATAATCCAGGACTGTAGTTGTGTTTTAGCGCATTGATGTCAAACATGGTTGAGATTATGCAATTTCTAACTCGACTATTCTTTGAATAGGTGATTTTTTCCACCCGTTCTGGCGTCTGCGTCCCACCTGCGTTTAGGTTTTGGTGCAAGTTGCTCATAAATTTGCATTGCTTACAGTAATATACATGGAACTTGGCATAAACGTGCATGCTTATACTCTGAGGCAGTATGTCATACATCGGGCTCCTAAATTCAAAGTCAATGTTATATTGCAGGGTGAATTGGTAATATTTTGTCTTAAACTTAATCTACGTAAAATTTGTGGTGAAAATTGTTTATAGTGTATTGCTAGATGTATATGGCTGGAACTTGGTATAAGTGACGTATTACGTAACAGAATGGACACCTAGCGTGAAGGTCAATGTCATATTGCTGGGTGATAAGGTCGTATTTTGTCTTTAAACTCTGTGTTCAAGTTTTGAAGTTACATGTAGTTGTGATTTACTACATGCATACTACATGTAACAGTTATGTGAATGTTATTTGGCACAATAGTGCATCTATATTTAAGTTCAAGGCGAAATGTCGGATTGAAAAAGAGAAACTTCTGGGTTTAGTATCCTATTTCCTTTGGGCCCAAAATTGTTATTGGGTATTTATATGAACTGTTGTAAAATGTATCCATATTGATATAGTTTGACTTTGGCATAGCTCATGATAGTTATTTGTTTATTGGAAATATCTTGTACTATTGTTTGAACATTCCTGGACCCATTGTCCCATACCTAGTTGAATAACTACCCGAAACCCCCATCTAATTTCTTTTTAAATTTCTTTTGTACTAATTGGAACACTGTTCCGTTTCAACTTTACTAGCCGCCCAGATTTCCAATTTTTATTATTTTTTTCATATTGTGTTTTGTTTTAAATGAAATACACTGCCTAATTCAACTCTTATATTTCATTTTGTTTGAAGTTAAATATAATTCGCTTCCCAATTGTTTTTAACTTTATGACTTCCCACCCTCCCCTCTTTCCCCCGATTATTTTTCTTTTTTTAATTTATTTAAATAAAATGAAATACTCTGTGACATTTTAACTTTATTACCGCAACTTCCTCCCCGATTTAAATAAAAGTTTTAAGTAAAATGATTTTGTTTTGCTTTAAATGAAAATAAATATTCTAACCTATTCGGTCAACTTTTTTTTTTGTTTAAATTTTGTATTAAATGAAATGTTATACTATGCCGCCCTACACCCTGATTTTTTTGTTTTGAATATTGAAATGAAATACTCTGCTCTGTTTCAACTTTATTACTGCTCTACACCCAAACCAACCCCGATTTTTGAAACAAATGGTTTAAATGCAACACTAGTACTCTGTTCAATTGTCTCTATATTTCTGCCGTCCCAACCCACTCAATGCCCCCTCTGGTTTATGACAAGGATAGAATAGTCGAGTTAACGCAGTTCTCCGACAGATTTTGATTTCTTTTGTTATCGATTAGCTACCTGTCATGATATATTATCATCTGTAAAAGTCTTTATTAATTACTATTTTATACATCAATTTTTATAAAGTACGATGTTATGTCTGGATGAATTTGAATCGAATTCAATAAACTAATATTGAAGACATTGCACGATTTATGATTATTTTACTCGTATATGTTCCAAATCATCATTCCCTTCAACATACATTGAATTGAATTAATTATTATTTTTAAGTAACCGAATATGCAGTACCTTTTTAAGTGACAACACCTATTCATCGCCTAAAAGTACCGCAATGGTTGTTTTATTTTCATTCAGGGAGAAGACATGGTTAATGCCCATTTCGAATCTATATGGAATATATTGAAAGACGAAACAACAAAAGAACACATAGTCGACGATGATTCTTTTCCAGTCGAAAACAAAGAAACAGTGTACGGACATGAGGCGTTAAAACATAAGATAGTCGAGGTGGCTCAAAAGCAAAGCTACTGGGGACAACCAATCCCGTGTCGGTGGGTAAAACTAGAGCAAAAACTCGATACAATGAGAGACAAGGGTTACAAGGTATTGTTTGTTTATCTCTATTTACTTTAGGTCTTTTCCAGAATTAAATGTATGGGGGGGGGGGGGGGGGGGGGTTAGGGAGGGAGGGGGATGTCGGAAGGCACTTTTTTTTTCACCCATCATGCATAAAATTTAATTGTGATATACACCTACATGCTTAAAATTTAATTTTTCAAAAATACCACCACGCACAAAATTAAATTTCATAACAATAACTTTCAGGTAAAATACTCCTTCCTGAATATATGGCTTTCTGAATTGTTTTTGTGTAATTTTAAGTTTTAAATACCTAAAAATACACATATATTGAGGAAGGGAATTCTTAGTAAATTCGTTTCCTCCATATATGGCTATTATAAAAGGTATTTTAGGCGGGTGTACTTATAAACTACAACAGCAGAACATGTGAAATGATCGTCTCTATTTATCAACTGCCGTTCCAAATTCCATTTTGCATTTTAACTGTTTTTGTATCTTTTCAAGCAGATGCCCTTTTAGAGGCAAATTGTACTTTTATAGATCATGCCATTCATTTGATACTTTTGGCTGTTAATGCATCACATTTTTTAATAATAATGTGTACTTGGATTGTGATGTTGGGGTACATCCCTATAGTGTAAGCTCAAGGTTCAAGTCCTCAGAATGGCCATCTATTGTGTTAAATATGTCAATAAAATAACAATTTCTGTTTTAGTTTCATGTACGTTAATTTAAATAGAATACTCGCATGATCCAGTGAGCTTTTTATTCCTCTCCATTGAAATCTTTAAGCGGGGCGGTAGTTTAGTTAAATGTTGGCCGCTCATGCCAGAGGTTGTATACAAGATGGTATCTCTGACAGAACGTTCAATACATACTAAATGGCTTAAATTTTAAGTGTCTGAGCCACCTTTTTGTTATAACATATGTACATGGAAGAATATCGTTCAGCAATCAACACACGTTTCGGTTTGAGATTGGAATATGATTGAAGACTAAAATCTTTGTCCTTGTATAATTATAACATAAATCAAATTAAATATTAAATCTGAATTACCCATACGATACCAAACTTGTGTTTTTAAAGCCGTCAAGTATATATCTTTTATCAAGTCTGGCATTTAAACCAGAAAAAAGATAAAGTAATATACCCTTTAATATACCATTAAAGAGTAAATTTAATATATCTAGTAATAAGCATGGCTAATAGTACAATGAATGCAACTTAAATACTGTAGTGTTCCAACTTTTATCTTTTGTATCGAGTATCACTGAACTTAAGACTACACCATTTGCTGTGGAGCATGGATATTGCGTCATATCTTTAAAAGATTTTCAGAATGAATAATGCAATCAAAGTGCTGTTCAGATACCTTTGTAATTTAATGCATATTTTAAACCTATACTTGCCGGGCCCGTTTAAGTCTGACAGTCAGTTACACGTCTGCCTATCAATTCAGGGGTTGTTAGTTCAAATTCCCGCCGGCAACAGTCTCTGTGATTATCAATATACGACATTGTGTCTCATTATCATTCATCTGTCATCGCTGATTCAAGTGGGACAGTTATCAGTTACTTGTGGAGATTGGGTGAGCTCGAGTATCGGTTAACCTTCCAGGATCCCAGAACACAGTAATTAGGATAACTGATTGTCTGGTGGCCCTCGACTGCATAAAAATGATGCTAAATATTTAATCAATCAATCATAAATCTATACATTATATAAACTGTGAAATGAAAAATAACATTTTTTTTATACTAAAGATTTATGAACTTTGCATTTTAATATTGGATTTAAAAGGTTTCAAGTATCAAAATGAATATTAAGAACTACAAACTAAAACCCAACAATGTCTTCATGGCAAAGATTTCTTCTCTTAATCTCCTTATCCACTAAAAGCAGAAAATCAGACCTGTTATTTTGCTGTCTAGTCCATTTGACTTGGAGTTTTTCCAACGCATTTTTTAACTCTATCACTGAAAATGTCCCTAAAACAGTGTTTTTGAAACTTTCCATTACAGAGGATCTCGTTTCAGACATTAAACGCTTTTCGTTCTGTTCTTCAATATATGATTTTATCTCTTCTTTTGAGATGCCAATTAACTGTGAGAATGTGTCGAATTGTTCCTCATTTTCAAAAACATGATCCTTATTCTCCAATATGTAATTGCTGTTTTTGCTTGGTAAATAAAAGTCTGGTATTCTTAGAAACTTGGGCAGTGACAAACCACGATCAATAAAGTACTTTACTAGCATCTGTGCTTGCATGTATGCAAGATATTTATAGTTTGGCAACTCTCCTACATCAATAATTGTTTAAATTTCAAACCTATTTATGGGATCACCGCGCCACATATTATCTGGTCTGTAACATGCAAATCCATAATGCTGTTGCCAAGATGTCTGAGGGTCGCAATGTTCATTAAAAACGGACACAGCATTAAACGCTTTATTTGACAATTTAAAAACATGACAAAGTCTATCCCAAATTTTTCCCTCCGGTCTAATGACAAAGTTTGACTCAATTCTGTGCTGTGTTGTGTCTTTGCTAAGAAAATTTATAATCTTGGAGACGGTTTCTGGTTTAATTATCCAATCATCTTCTGACGGAGGAACTAATGCATTTATATGTTCTTGGGCATATGGTGTTCCATCAATACGCTTTACTGCCCCTTTCTGGCATACTCCACGTTTTCTTTAAATTTGTCAATATTGTCCTTCCTCAATCTCACTGTCATGCTTTGCTTTTGAAGATATTATTCTTCCCTGTGATAGAGCTCTACCGTCTACAAAATGAACTCTCTCTACTGAATGTCGCTTTGATGAACCTTCGGAATGGGATAGTATTTTTATTTTGTCCAAATCAAGGAGTTTTCTTAGTAAAACAGCAGCAAACATGGTCATTTTGTTACGAGGGCGTTCATCTGCACCACCATCTACTGTTATCATTAACTGTGCAACCAGATTGCCATCTTTCATAAACCATTCTGAATTATTGTGACACATTACATACAAAAGTTCATTAAAATGCCTAAAAATTGTTGAGCTTTCAAAAAAAATGAATTTTCACCAATGAAACTCCACCACCTGTCAAATTGCTTTGGCATACTTTAACATCTCCTAACTGAATAATATTGTTACTAACTGAAGGTTCTTTTAATTTGACAAATTGTAGAGTTGTTATCCGCAACGCTCTCTGTGTATCTTTTTCCCAATCATGATCAGAGTACACTACCTTTGCCCATGATTTACTTGGACGCTGCACAACCTCAACATCACATTGAACAAGAGCTTTGTCATCTCTTGCAAGTACCTTACCACCACTGCTTAGTATTTCCTCAATTGAATAATCAACATCGCACAAAGCATAATGATTATTTATAGAGGAAGATTTTGCATGCCCATCTCTTGTTGGTTTCTTCAGACTTACTCCAGGATTAACGCCTTTGTTTTCATGATGCCTTTTTGCCTGTAAACTTTTAGAACGGTAGTTGTCTGTATATGTATATGCTGCACTTAAAGATATTTTAATATTAAAAATGTCCCATAAAATTGAAACGCATCCAGGCATGTCTATCCAGGACGACTTATGTAAAAAAGTGTTTCACAGATAAGTCGAGGATGACTTTGTAATCCATCTCCAACTGCATCAAACAATTGTAAAATAACTGAGGTTAGCTCTGGGTATTTTTCTGCTAGTAATTGACGTCCTGACCCTAGCAAGCAATCACCACACTGACTTCTCATTTTTTTAATTTGACTTCTGGATGCAACATTTTTCTTATCAATCCAGTTTTGTAATGAGTATCGAGATTGAATATTTGTACGATTCAAAGAGGTTCTGTTTAATTTAGCCCCATCAATTCCATGCTTGCTCCGATATTCAACAGATGTTAACTTTGTAAGGATTGACTTTAAAATATTTCTAACCTTTCCAGTGACAAATTCCAAAGCAGGTTTTATTAAGTTTTCTAATCTTTCATGTATGCCATCTCTAATAAGTTCCTCACGATTTGGCCAGTTTAGTTTATCTACTAAATTTGTCCAATCCACACTTTTACTCTTTTGAAAAACAAATCCACATGTATTATTATTGTAAACTCTTTTATAAACAATAACAACAGGAAGATGTCTCATTATCAGGTCTCTGAAGTCACTGGATTTGTATTTTAAAGCTGGACAGGTTTGTATGGCCTTAAAAGCAATTTAAAGTGCACTCAAATTTAAACCACACAGTTTGGGGTTTTCTAAACTTGGATTTGATACAATTTGGCAGAAATTCAATTATATCATCAATTAATTCTCTAGGAAGTTTAGCTACGAATAGTAGGTAATGGTATAAAAAATCCTTCTTGAATTCGGTTGAATAGATGCAGTGCAGCTGTTTTAATGCAATAAATTGTTCTTTTTCTATAGCATCTGCACATAAAAGTAAAGCGCATGCCACAAAGCTATTTTTAATGTCCAGTCTAAAATTGTTGACAACAGTAACTAAGGTTTGAATTGAATTTTCCCAATTACATTCACAAGCATTTAAGTCATACCACATTGAATTTCCGCTAGATGTTGAACGTTTTCCATCTCTCACCAAATTATCATTCTTCAGTTTCCGTTTATATTTTTGGTAAATTCTTCAGAGGACAAGGAGCAGCTTCTAGTTTTTTGTCGGGAATTTGATCTTGTACATACAACCAGTTTCTGTTTTTGTTCGCATTTCCTTAGCAAGGTGTGCAAATATATACATAAGCATGTTGCTGTCTTTTGTAGAATATGCCAAAAGACCTAGTAAATCCTTCCTTTTTATTGCTTCTTCAAATGTTTGAAATTAATCAGTGTAATGAACATGTGAATCTACAAGGAGTTGGTTTCCATTTTCATCTATAAGCAGAATGAATGTTTTACCAGGTGGCAAGGTGAAGATAAGTGCTTCCTTTTTACAACTCTTTACATATTCTTTGTACTGTTCTGCACAGGCTTCAAGTGGATCTCTTGCAGATAAATTGAGAAAAGTGTGCCAAAAAACTTCACTATCCACCGTCATACTTTTTACATCCAATTTCTTCATTGCAGTCTTTATGTCCATTATTTCAAGTTGTTCCTTTTCAAATTTGGATACCATATCTTTCAGAATTACAGGAAATCACTGACATGCAGACTCCTTTATTAATTCAAGTTAACCGGTTCTAAAATATTTTGCCATTTCTAAGGATATTCAAGAACAAGCATTTGATCCATGGTATTCGTTTTGGCAACCAACTGTGTTTTGGCGAATTCCTGGAAAGACCAATTTGATGCCCAGATGTGTATTCTGCATCTCGTCACTAATGCCATCTTTCTCGTCAGCCTACATGTGATCATCAAATATAACCTGATTAACCCCATCTGACATAACTTGACCTTCTGACATTTCTTGATCTCCCTCTTTCTGATCTTCCTGTGACATTTCTTTTTGTTCATCCTCTGACTGATTGCCATCGACAATAACTTGATCATCTTCATACTCTTGTTCATCTGCTATGGATGAGAGTTCAGTGCCCGTATTCATTTTTTTTAGCTCAAGTGCGGTTTTAAATCTAACTGTCTGTTTCCACTTTGGACCTCTTTTGCGCTTTTGAAAACCCTTTTTGCATAATTCTGTTCATGTAGCTAGTCCAATTAGTTAATACTTTTGAATAGTCGCTGTTGACCTTTTCTAATTCCATTTCAATCGTATCATTTACAGAGATATTGCGAGACAATATTCTTGCATTAAGGTCTTCTTCTATTTCATTTTTCTCTTTCTGTAATGTTTCTATTTCTTTTTCTTTATTCACCACAGATTCCATATAAACCTTAAACGGATTTATTTTAATATGATGCTCTGTCATAAGTTGTTTCCCCATAGCCACACAAGCACTTTTCCTACCCCCGTCGTTGGACCAACATTTTTTAACGATTCCCTCCATATTTATCCTGGGTGTTTTCTTTTGTACTAATTCCAGTGCGTTTTCATTCAAGAAGTTTAACCAACTTTGTTTCAGGGGAGCTTGTTTGCTGATGAAATCTTCTCCATAAATTTTAAATCCAATTCGTCTAAGCTGAGCGTATGTATAAAAATATAAATACTAATGTTGATTTGTTTAAAGAACTTGTTTATAGCGATAGCTTTATAATTTATAAGGAGCCCATTGGCCTTAATGGTCATCTGATTATCCTTGATGTCAACATTAAGCCGTTAAAATGAATCTATTTTCCAACTTTTGCTATTCGGCCAGTAACAAAAATTCAAAATGGATTTTGACCATCATAGATGCATCAACAAATCACATCATTTTCTCTATGAAGACTTATCAAAGTAGTACCACCAACAAAGGTCAAACTGTGAGACCAAGGGTCATGAAATCACAATTTTTATGACCGACTCATAAGCCTCATTAAGTATGCTTGATTCCCCCAAACCCAATACTTCCTATAATATGAAATTTTTTAAAGTTAACTTGAATTTGACTGTTTTGACCCCAGTCCAAAGTTAGATAAATATTTCAGTATGACATAAGAAATGATTGTTTCTGTAATTATCTCATAATTATAACATATAGATTTAGTGAAGTAGGCCCCAACGCCAGGGTCAAGACCCAGAGGCATGCAATTCACAATTTTTATAAAGGGGTCATATGCGTTCATAATCATGCTCACCATTTGTTTCCCCAAGCTTCCCATAGTAAGAACATTTTAAAGTTTATCTAGAATTTGACTGTTTTTGCCCTACCCCAAAGTCCCAGAGGGGTGGGAAAATTTCACAATTTTAATTCACCCTAGTTATCAAAGCTGTGTACAAAATTACATTACAATTGAGCAAACCGTTTTTAAGAAGAAGGCAAAAATGTTAATTATTTTATGACGAATGACGACGGACAAAAGGCGATCGTAAAAGGTCACTTGGGAAAAGTCTTGGGCGACCTAGAAATTTAGACAATGCAAAAAAAAACTTTTCTTGTCACAAGGTAGGAGGATTCTGTATGTAGATGCAACATATTGCTTTCTTGTTATAAGCTAGGACCTATATTTTAACTTTGGGAGGTTTTCTTTGTACAATATGGTGACATATGGAGATAATTATTTGTGAACAACCATGTACAGATAAGACTAAGACCAGATCGCCTAGCTACAATGCAAACCATTGACACACAAACACATATATTATGCAAGAAATGTGCCAAAAGTTTCATGGATGCACATAGTGACAATATGTGCTTGTTACGATGATGGTGATGATGTATACCAAGTTTGATTAGAATTAGATGGAAACTGTAGAGGGAGATAAAGGCACATGGTACAAATGTATATTCTGATGGACGGACAGACAGTTCAAATAATATACGACCCCGGGTCTTTGGCACGCTAGGGCATTAAAAGCGTAAGGTGGGCAAAGAGTAGTAATGGTTGATAAAATAGTTAACTCTGTCTCTGTATTACAAGCCGGGCCCGATAAGCCCGATAAGCTCAGTCGGTTATGCGTCTGACTATCAATCCAGGGGTCGTGAGCTCGAATCCACCGCCCGGCAACAGTCTCCGTGATTATTGATTTTTCGACATTGTGTCTCATTATCATTCCTCTCTCACAACCGATTCAAGTGGGAAGGTTATCAGTTACTTGCAGAGATGGGGTGTGTTCGAGTACTGGTTAATCCCAGGAAACAGTGGTTAGGTTAACTGATCGTCTGTTAGCCCTCGATGGCATAAAAATGACGCTAAATATTCAAATAATCAATCAATCTCTGTATTACTTTTCCTTTTTAAGTTCTAGAGGAAATAACTTGGGAATAGTAATACCGGGTATGCTTTTAATGTAAAACATTGAACTGTGAAATTTGATTGTTTATGTTGCCTGCAGATACTGGAAGATGCTAAACGCACCTTGTCCAATTCTCAAGTTTTTGTTAGTGCTCCTGTCACTGAAGCTTATTTTACTTTTTTATATTTGTATTTTTGTACTGCACCTTTAATGTCATTTTCTTTGATTAATGATTGCCAACTTTGGTATTAACCAACATTCATCTTTTCTTATCATGGATTTTTAAATACATTAATGCTCACTTGTCGGAAAATAAGTCCTTCTTTTGTGATGTCGACTTCAGGAAATTATTCAATGTCAATTGTGTGCCTTTGGTAAACTGGAGCCTAAAAGTGGGAAAAATAATGGTTAAAGCCTTAAAGGGTGACATTTGTAACCTATGCCAAATGAATTCTATAGCTCTTTTTTTTTTACAAAATATCATTAAAGGTTATTGATTGCACCTGTTTATATGTACAATCCGAACTCCTCATCTCGATATTGGTAGGTGTACCAAAAAACATTGATACCAAATATTGATATAGAATACGAAAATGTTAATGTCAGACTAGTAAAGGCTCAAACTAGCCGTGCATTATGATATACTACGCACTAGAAAACATAAATATTTACCACTGCTACTGCCTCGGTCAATATACAGCTCAAAAGTTCATAACTGTATATTAATATTGAACTGCAATATCAAGCAACCACTGTGATTACTGGTAGTGTATTCTTCATGTATGTGTAACATTTTATACATATCTTTATTTTTAAGAAAATAAATGTTAAAATTGCTGATCCATGATTTAAACATTATTATTCATTAAAGTTAGGTGTCAGAGCAAATTAAGTTTAATGCGTAGTTTAAAATAGTAAGTTGATGAAAAAACAACAGAAACATGGACACAATAAGTACATGTATTAAAGTACACTACTGTAATATCAAATTCACCAAGGTGTGTGGTATCAAACAGAAAAGAAATGTTAAACAAAAGTTTTTACATCTTTGCTTAAATCCTTTGCCATTTGCTGCACATCTGGTTCCTTTCGTATTTGACCCCAGTGCGTCTCAAGGTGGCTGTTGTGTGTGGACATGCTGATAAAAAGAAATATATTTTCTATTTCCAGTTTCGATAAATATGCACATTTATTTGCCATAAAATCAAAATGTTGGGCTGCAATGTTTACATAACTGCTGTGCAAGTTTGGTTAAGACACAACGAAAAATTAGAGTGGGGACGGGGATGGTTTGGTGTGTGTGTGTGTGTGGGGGGGGGGGGGGGGGGGGTAACAAAGCTGAAATTGGGCAGAGCATTTAATTTAATACAAAAGAAAAAATGGGGGGTGGGTGGGAGGGGTATGTGTGAGGGTCTTTGGGTCAGTTACAACATCGAAATGGGGTAGAGTATTTGATTTAATACAAAACAAACAAACAAATTTAATTTTTTTTAAAACAAATGGGCAGACGGGTGTAGGTTGGGCTTGGGCAGGAAAGTCCATTATATAGGTCAAGGTCAGTGATGTAAACTTTTTTTAAGTTGATGGTGATCAGCTTACAGAATTAATAGTATTACTGAAAAATAAAATTGATTTAGAAAAAAAATAATAAATTCAAACCCTAGCTAAACAAAAAACTTTAACCCAAGGGTTTAGAGCCCAAAATATGAAAATTTATGTAAGTTAGCTATATACATTGTTTCTACAACATAATATAAATGTGTTTATGAAGTTTAGTCACCAAAACATAAGGAGTTCAGAAACAGAGAAAATGCTAAGCTAAACATAAAACTTTAACCAAACCCATGCTAAGCAACAAACTTTAACCGAAGATTTTAGAGCCCAAAAGTATGTAAATTTAGGTAAGTTAGCTATATATATTGTTTGTATATTATGAATGTGTTTACGAAGTTTAGTCACCATAACATGAGTTGTTTGTTCGGAAACAGAGAAAAGGCTGAACTAAACTTAAAACTTTAACCAGCGGACGCCGACGCCAGGGTCATGACAATAGCTGTTTGTTTGTTTTTTTTTTCAAAAAGACAAGCTAAAAAGGTTCACGGACGCATGGACAGGATGACAGACAATTTACCATGACATAAGCCCTGCTGGCCTTTGGCCAGTAAATCTAAAAAGCAAAGTATTAAGAGAAAAGTTTCAAAATACCTTTAATTTTTCTAAAGCAGCTCCAAATTTTGCTCTTGGGCTTTTCTTTGGAAACAACTCCTCCACATCTTTCTCTACCAAAACCAATAAGCTGGCACCATCTATCTCATTTTCTGAAATTTTTAAATTAATATTTGAATTTAATCAAATAAATATTTTGTTCATCATATTTGTGATATTTCAGATGTGCCTTTGTTTCATTTTCATGCATATTCTCAAATTTGCTCTGCCTAATGGACGCATTATACAACTACAATATGTCCTACAATGGTTTTTGGCTTAAAATGATGTTGTTTCAAACCTGTTTTAACGTTTAACACGATGGCAGCCATCTGGATTTCCTTTATGAACAAAACTGCAAGAAAATGCTTATTAAAACTTTCATTCGTATTGTCAGTGCCTAAGTTATAGATCTTCAAATTTTCATGTTTAATGTTTTATTTATGTAGGCAGCAAACGTTTAAGACATGTACTGTCAGAGATTAGAACTCCTCGATACTGATCACCATATTCTTCAATATCACAATAGGTAGCTTTGTTATTCAAGTTTATCAGTGCAGCACTAAAATCAGATTAGGTGTGGCAATAAGGGATAAGAGAACCAGTCAAAGTACTAACATTTTGTCTGCTTTAACAAGACATTGGTTATTTAAAGGTGTTTTCTTTTTACAAGACAAGATTTTATTAATAATAAGCTATCAGAAAAGAAGAATCCCAAATGCTACTAGATAAGTCAGACTACATAATTAAGCCCCCAATATTTTTTAATAAACATTGCCATCCAGCTATCAATTAATTTTAGATGAAAGCAGTGTTTTAATGCATGTTCATTAGTAAGGGTGTTTACTGGGCTATGTTTAGGGTTAGATTACGATACATCACATGCACAAGACACAGCACTAAATGATAACTTAAAAGTTGAATGTATAAAATTTTATACAGAAAAATGAGTATATATAATATAAAGCTACAAACGTCCACAACCAGTAAGGAAAGGTATAAAATGAAAGTATGAAAAAACGATCTTGCATAAATGTGCAAATCAAGTATGCATGAACAGTTTTTCGTGGAGGAAGAGAAAGTGTGCTATAGGTGTATGCATTAGTCTGTACAATTCCAAAATAGATTATCAGCTCTGTTTTTATTTTGAACTTGGTAAGCCTAGACTGAATTAATATGGATTTTTATTATTTGGATATCCAATGTTCTGTCCAGAATGCCATCTTTTTTATCAAAAATCTCCTTAGAGAGATGTTGCACTATATTGAATCATTTTTTAAAACCTGAAAACTGTAACACTAATCTCAGACTAAGTACAGACTGAATGCAGGGAGGTGGTAATCAAGGAATTGATAAATATTAAAACATCAAGCCTATCACCAGATCTAGAAAAAAAGTTGCAAACCTGATGTGAATCCACGTTAGCTAAAATTATAGACAAACATCGTACTTATTATCAAGTAGGTAAACAAAATATTTTTTCAACAGCTTATATCCGTTTACAATTCGGTAATATATAAAAATAAAGTAATGGCATTTATTTACATTATTTTTATTCAAGTTTATAAATAATTTCGCTCGAGATGACAGGAAATCTTTCAATTATTTTATTATAACTTGCGTTAAATGTTTTATTCATAAAAAAACAACAATCAGCACTTGCACTCAGCAATAAACATCTGTGCGTAAGCTTCGATGCCAGCTTCCGCAGCCCACACAGCAACTTTGTGTGAGGGCCACTTTCCTGTGTTGTGATCATCGGCCATGATGCCGGAAGGTACACGCTACTTCCGGTAATGCGCGCCACCACATAAATGGGAGATAAATCTTTACTCGCGAGCGCGCGTTCTTAATACTGTTCGAAACCGTCGATTACAACGATTGCTAGACTTAATCCAGCGTGTTTTTTTATATATATATATCTCTGTTTCCATTTCAACATTTTTACACAGAGAATTAAATATACCTATATATTTTGGTCCTCACATACCCACAAGGTATTCAATTTTAATAAACTTCGCCCCACAAGGCATCTTTTTTTTTTACAAAAACACCCACCAGGCATAAAATTTTAATTATACTGCCGTCCGACCCCCCATACATTTAATTCTGGAAAAGCCCTTACTACGTTTAAGTACGTGTTAATGTTGCTGTTAAACAAATGGCTTGATATTTGACGGCCCAATTAAAAATATTTCAAACAGCTATATTGAATAATAAAAACTCTTACAAACACAAACATACATCTATTATTAAGATATGTCAATCACTTATTATTTTACATTGCTCTGAAAAACAGTACCTTTGAAGAAAAAATGCCATTTTTGAAGTCGCCCAAATAAAATGACGTTCCATGTGTACCCATATTGAAACTCGCTTTAATATTGATCAATTACAACATTTAGTGATATCCTATTAACTAGGCTAATGAAGATTTTCAATAACTGAATTTTGGTACTTTATAGATATAGGAATTACCTAGCTAACGTGAATGGTAATTACAGAAGTCGCATCTCAAACGGAATGTGGAAATCAATGCATAATACTAATCATTTTGTATCAAAACGCATATTGCGCGCTCTGCCACTTTGTTAAAAAAAATTAAGGAAAAGACAGAGCGTGTTAATATTAGTATATTTTCAATAATACAACCACGTACAAATAGAAATCATTGAGTTTTGACGGGTGACAGATTTGCGTTGATTTCGTGGGGAGCTTCTACAACGAAATTAAATCCAAACGATTAAGTTAAAATGAATATTTCATCCTTTTAAATAAAACATGCGTGTCAATTTAAATAAAAAAGTAGCCTATATTTGTGTTTTTATTTCTATAGTTTAACGGAGAATAAATACTTTTAACGAGAGGATTTGCGCTGGTCCCGACCTATTTGCACCTTTTGACAGTAAGCATCAACTTGCGACACACCCTCTCCAAACGTGTTAAAATCATAACAGTTTTGATCAAAAGTCATAACACCAATTTTTGAAGCGCCGATTAATTGATAACCCTATGTTGCGAGGAGCGCAATTTTAATTGCATGTGTATGAACAAGGAGTGATTTAGTGCTAGTACAGCTCAATTATTAAAACGCGTTATGTAAATAGAGATACTCGAATTTAAAATTCGCACTTAAACGATGTTTTTCTGAAATTAGTTTTCAACAAATTTAAGTCTCCACGAATATGTCCGAACCAAAAAATACGGAAATTAATCCAAATGAAAATTAATGTTGTCACAGTATTTCATAATCAAAATTATACACACATCCTATTGTCGGAAATACCATTCAAACTCGATATCCCGATAGCATATAATCATGTTCAACTTGGAAAATGGATCCGTTCTTTTTAGAGGGTGTATCGAAGGTCATATGTTTACTTTGATATTTATAACATTGGGTACATAAATAACCGTATAATATGGACTGTAGAATCTAAGCATATGTACGTGGTCTCTTTAATGAAATCGCTAAAATACTGTTGAACATTCAAGGGGTTCAGTTACATTTATACTTTCCACTGTAGTGACATGACAATTTCCCTTCAGATATGGGGGAAACAAAGTATTATTCAGTTTAAAACATTTGCGCAAACACAAATGAAAATACGTCATCATATCGGAATAAAAATATCTAATAAAACATTCTGAATGGCCGATCCTGTACTAATTGTATACTTTTTACAATATTTTATTTATCCATGTTCCCCTCTTTTAATAATTAGACTTGATTATTTCCCCTGCAAAAACCGCCACTTTAATTTTAACTTTATTTATTGCATGTTTTCGTGCATTTTAACGTTTTCTTTGTACTTTTCACGTCATATGCAATGCGGTCTGCGATGACGCCGACGACGATAATACCAATTTTCGAATATATACATGTTCAATTATAAGTTACATTGACCAATGATTTATTTTCTCAACTTTTATTTTGTCACGATTTTTCGTGATTGTGGGATAGTTGTTAAAGGGGTTATATTGGCAAGTAACACAAACACGCTGTTAATCCAGACATTTCCTGTATGCAGTGTGCACAAAATAATGCTTATGTATTGACGTATAACCTTTGTTTACTTGAAAGTTATCAAATTAACAGTAATTGAATATTGGCCAAAACTGTAATACGTCCCGCAATAAAGTATTGTGCAATGTTTACATTGAACTCCGTAAACCTCCCGAACAAAGCCTCGAAAACGAGATCGGGAACGAGTCTTTACGATGTTATCCGATGATTGATCGGAAACCCGAAAGCGGCTCGTGTGTATTTAGAACAGGGAATTGACGGTAATATGCCAATATAATCCCTTTAAATAATTTTAAGACCTTCACTCGGTAGAAAAGAACCACACATAGATGTTTTTAGAACTAAACTATTTAATACAATTTTAACTAAATATACATGTAATGATATGCTATTTCTTAATGTTTATCCGTTATTGGCACACAAATTAATGTCTTTAATGTTTTATTATCCAAAATTGTTCAAAGTATTTTCATCATCATATATGGCACACGTCCTGGTCCAACTCTTCATCAATATGCTTTCGGACATGTACGTACCCGTCGATATAATAACTCAGGCTTGCTTCTTATTCAGCACACAGCTATTTATTAAATATTAGTCGGCACACAGCGTTTAAATGAACATAAGTCCGCACACAGCGTATAAAGTAGCACACAGCTATTCAATGAATATAAGTCCACACACAGCGTTTAAATTAGCACACATCTTTCTCATTAATCAGCACACAGCTTGATATCAACATTAGTCGCACACAGTCAAATTCACTCTGCTCTCTCTCCCCCTTTCAATGCACTTCATATGTCAAATCCACACGAACACACTTGATACACGAGCTTTATATATCTCGAACCAATAAACACATAATTAAGATGATGAGAAAGGTGACCACTGACTATTAGACCAAGAAAATAGATGTTATCTCTGTGTGGTGTTTCAGTTAGCGAGTACAGTTGTTAACAAATCATTTAGTTACTTTAGATAATCTGCAGCTGCAGTACTTTAATGTTGCTTCTAATCAGTACTTTCCCATACAGGCACACACGTGCACTATTTCAGTAATAATATACTACACTAACTACGGCCATGCTTTATATATATATATGGAGATAATTATTTGTGAATAACCAAGACATAAATTCCGTTGTTGTGAATTTAATTATCTCCCTTTATATATATATATATATATATATATATATATATATATATATATATATATATAAACAAAACAACAACAAAACAACAACACAAGAACAAACAATTGTCTATATACAAAATACTGCAGACAGATTGAGAAACGTACTGTCAGTCTGTCTGCAGTATTTTATAAATAGACAATTGTTTGTTCTTGTGTTGTTGTTTTGTTGTTGTTTTCTTTTATTTTTGTCCTATGATGAAGGCGTTAAGCCGGAAGACAGCTAAGGATATCTCGTTATAAGTTTTAGCACTGTAAAATGGTAATTCTATCTAATGTATTCACTATTTCTACCATGTATGTATCCTTCGCTGATACGGTTCTATTGAAAGGTGTTTTGTTTAATGTATGATTCTACCTATTATATATATATATGTGGAGATAATTATTTGTGAATAACCAAGACATAAATGTACAGACCAAACTACAGCGAGTGCGCCTAGCTACAATGCAAACCATAGATACAATATCAAGGCCTCTGCCAAACCAATAAATTTGGTGTCGACCATGATTTATATTCTATGGAATTACATGCAACACATCTGGACCGGGAGGACAAATTTACATACATGAAGTGATAGCTTTATATGAGTAGGATCCAGTTAAGGATTCATGACTACTCACATGCTATATAAAGGACAGATTTATAAACCCTAGCTACAATGCAAACCATAGATACAATATCAAGGGCTATCACTTCATGTATGTAAATTTGTCCTCCCTGTCCAGATGTGTTGCATGTAATTCTATAGTATATAAGTCATGGTCGACACCAAATGTCTTGGTTTGGCAGAGGCCTTGACCTTGATATTGTATCTATGGTTTGCATTGTAGCTAGGCGCACTCGCCGTAGTCTGGTCTGTACATTTATGTTTTGGTTATTCACAAATAATTATCTCCATATATAAATCGTGCATTGTGAATGAGCATCTGAAAAGATCCCAAAAATCGTAAATTCCGTTGTTGTGAATTTAATTATCTCCCTTTATGAAATTAAATATATATGAATTCACTGTATCTATAAGATCCAACGGGTTTATTAATCTGTCCTTTATATAGCATGTGAGTAGTCATGAATCCTTAACTGGATCTTACTCATATAAAGCTTTCACTTCATGTATGTAAATTTGTCCACCCTGTCCAGATGTGTTGTGTTGCATGTAATTCCATAGTATATAAGTCATGGTCGACACCAACTTTATTTGTTTGGCAGAGGCCTTGATATTGTATCTGTGGTTTGCATTGTAGCTAGGCGCACTCGCCGTAGTCTGGTCTATACATTTATGTCTTGGTTATTCACAAATAATTATCTCCATATATATATCGTGCATTGTGAATGAGCATCTGAAAAGATCCCAAAAATCGTAAATTCCGTTGTTGTGAATTTAATAATATGCCTTTATGAAATTAAATATATATATGAATTCACTGTATCTATAAGATCCAACGGGTTTACAAATCTGTCCTTTATATAGCACGTGAGTAGTCACGAATCCTTAACTAGATCTTACTCATATAAAGCTTTCACTTCATGTATGTAAATTTGTCCACCCTGTCCAGATGTGTTGCATGTAACTCCATAGTATATAAGTCATGGTCGACACCAAATTTATTTGTTTGGCAGAGGCCTTGATATTGTATCTATGGTTTGCATTGTAGCTAGGCGCACTCGCTGTAGTCTGGTCTGTACATTTATGTCTTGGTTATTCACAAATAATTATCTCCATATATATATCGTGCATTGTGAATGAGTGTCACACATAGGTGTGAGTCAGATTCTTTATTATTTGTTATTGACCTTTGTAAAAAGAAATGAAGCTTCAACAAAATGGCTACAATCAATGATGTTTTATTGCATGTAATATAATAATATATTGTTCAAGGTAATAAACTCTACCACACTAATTCTAAACATATTTGTATCCAAATAGTTATAATGTAGACATTCTCAATATGTTCCGTAATGTTTAAAAATTCACTCAACGTTTTAAAAAATGTACAACGATAAAACACCGCTATCATATTCTTCCAGATATAGCTCTTTGCCCGCTATGATTCGTCGTTAAAGTAGGTTTGGCGAGAGATGCTACTCAATATTTTTATTAATCACATCTTTATTACCACACAGGTCTCCATCATGACGACTAAATATTATGCATATATTACTACGATGTATAATATTAAAATTCAATACGATTATATAATCACGTGTACCACTTAGGACGCATTATATTTTACACATAGGTAAACATCTCATATTGTTACCACTCAGGAGTATCTCTATCATGACGACAACTTATAATACATATATCACATAGAATGTATAATATTAAATTCAATACGATGTCACATTATATAATCACGTGTACCACTTAGGACGTATAATATTTTTCACATAGGTAGACATCTCATATTGTTACCACACAGGGGTATGCCATGACTTCTTCTCTACATATATATTTATCTATATTGTTGAATCGCCCATAAACCACCTACAAGTATACAAACACACTCTTACAAAAATGAATATTTAGTACACACTTTCAAGATAGCAACACTTCAGCATTTCAGAAATATAACTTAAACAAATAAACTACTCACAGTATCTCTCCTTTTTGATTCTTTGAATACTATATATCTGCCAATTTCTCTCTATCTGACCATATCACCGACTGACCACTTACACACTCTCACTGTACATGTCTAATTGGCATGTGCTTTGCTTATTTCACGGGTGAATAGACAAGCTAACAAAGGAATATAAAACCCAATAATACAGGTGCGTATGAAGCAAAGGGTAAAATAAAGGGGTTAAAATCATAAAAATCTGTATTGTGACAATGAGCATCTGAAAAGATCCCAAAAATCGTAAATTCCGTTGTTGCAAATTTAATTATCTCTCTTTATATATATATACACACACACACACACATACAGATAGACATGGTACTGTTGTTTATTATGTTTCGTGACATATTTAAATAAAAACAACAGGCAAACCATTACCCAAAACGTAACCAGCTCTTTTAAGGTGTAAGCCCACATCTAGGTGTAAGCCCACCATTGCTTTGTGTTCTTTATTCTAAAGTAACTAATACAAGTTTGACGGCTTGTCAATCATAGAAAGACCCAAATGAAAGAAGTGAAACTTACATTTTATTGTTTGTCAACCTCTGCACTTCCAATATATGAGAAAGGTAGGGATCATGCGTCATATAAGATATTTTTTCTGTTCAGTGCACGTGTGTATACTGATGCCACAGTGAAAGTTGACTTCAGAAATTATTTATTCATAACCCAATTTCCAAGCATCATGTTTTGTCTAAATTCACAATTCAAACATGACAATACTTTCAAAATGTTCAAAATACAACTATAATGCCATTCAAATAAAAAAGAGTATAGAAATAAGGAAAATGCATTTATAAAAGAAGAAAAAACGATGATTATTTATAACTGCCATTATGCGACTATCCCACGGAAGCATTTCCCGTTTGAAATAGTGGTATTATGCCACCAGGACATATCTATTTTAACGAAACATTTGTATCTCAAAAGATTACTGTACTGAACATGAATTTACCTTTCAAATACAGTTGCCAAGAAGGTTCTCTAATCGTTTTTTGTAATTTAAAATAACAAGTAAGTTATGAATCATATTGCATCACATTATAAATCAGTGCTCGTAGATTTCCCTTTCTCTTTCGTAATATTTGATAATGCTATGAAATAAAGTTTTATTTTTTAAAAAAAAGCTTTGTACAGCGGATACTCATATGCAGATATAAATATGTAGTTCTCGTGCAATATCTGTTTCATGAATAGCTCGTATTGTGTATATGATGAAACGTCTATTAGTTCTTTACCTCCAGATGATTAAACGAACTCAGCTTGATGAAATCAATAAAAATCTGTTCGTTCCACTGGAGCAGGAGGAGTCGGGCGTGTTCCTTGAGTACCACCACAGTTGCGGAAACCTAGTATACTACAAGTATGTGTACATATTCATACATTACAAAAAGACCACTATGCGTTAACTTGTTTTATTTTAACTTGCCTTTTCTATGAAAAGTGGAGTTTTGGTACTAGTCCTGGCGTCGGCGTCATGAACGCCTGCGTCCCATCTACATTAAAAGTTTTTAAATTGTTCATGTCAAGTGTGAATGGCTTGCTGTTAGATGGATGGCATTTGGTATTAATGTGCATGGCTTTACACTGAAGAAGTATGTAACATAACGGGCTCAAAATTTTTTGTAATATTTCAATGTGAAAATATCTCATTTGTGTTTAACTTCTGCGTTAAATTGTTTATGTAAGCTGTTTATGAGTTTATGGATTAAGGCATAAGTATAATCTGAGGCAGTATTAACATAATTGGCTCCAACTTGATAGTCAGTGTCATTTTGCATTGTCATATTTTTTATTCTTTAGTTTTGCATATTGCCACGCGGTTCCGGTCTTCATTGTTTCGAAGAGTACCAAGTCTAGTGTGCATATAGAATTTCTGATTTGGTGTTTTTAAGACGGTTAGGCTCTATTTATTTTTTAAAATGTATTTTTGCTCCTAAATAGAGTGAAAGAGGACGATGGGGAGACATTAGGTTGTCTTTGACAATTCCTAGTGTAATTTATTTCGGATCAGCTGCTGGATGTGTTTATTGTTGATTGAATCGCTGATCATATTAACAAAACCACACAACGCTTAATATATTTAATTTGCTTAATGTCTGAACATCTATTAACAGTTCACCAGTATTACTGATTATAAAGTGTATTTTTTTCTTTTTTAGAAATGAACCTTCATTAAATGAGAACATATTGCTGGATCCACAATGGCTAGTCGATGCCTTAAAATGTCTGATTAGCTCAAACAACTTCAACAAAAAACCTAAGTTGCATGTGGAATGGAAAAATGCACATGAAACAGGATGTCTTACAGATGATCTAATTGGTTCGTATCAATCGTATCACATGTGTTGATAAAATGTCTTTACTATTTACATGTATTGTAGCGTTTCTTTATGTGTAATTGTATCTCAAAGAAGTAAAGAGCGTAGTGTTGAAAAGTGATTCGAAGGTCGACCGGATGATTTCTTACAATAACAATCTGTACTGATTCTACCTGGGAAACGGAAGAGAGAGAGAGAGAGAGAGAGAGAGAGAGAGAGAGAGAGAGAGAGAGAAAAAAAGAGAGCTAAGTATTAACTCTAATGCAATAATTCTAAAGGTCTCACTGCACGTATATCTTAGATGCACTTCTGTCAGCAAATATTAGCTTTGAAGCTAAACAGGTAATTTGCATTATAAAATCTCGAACAGATGCGCTAAAATATAAAATACTGATGTTTATACAGCATCCTTCAGTATTTTAAGTATCTCGCCGTTTGTTGGAATAAAAACAACACACTGAACATTTGAATATTGTTAGCCATTCTTGCATTAGGCTGCTAACAACTTGATAAACGTTGGACGTACGATTTTACAACATCCTCAGTTTCAATTCTTATATTTGGGATGATGACCAATGACATAATGAAATATGAACAAATAATACAAAACACATTTACACATGATTAAGTTGAATGCAGTCGCTTTATCTTTTCATTTATTTAAATGCATACTTTACAATCATGCTAAATTTCGAATAACAAATACAGTTTTATAAGAAATACAATGAAAAGTTGGTTGTTGGTCATATTTATTTTGTAAAATATTGTCTTATTTCAACATGCAATTTAAACCTTGGAGAAAATTATCTTCTTTACAATACAAACATATACTTTTCTCTCTAAGTAGTCCCGCATAGAATACCGTTTTTAATCGTCTATTTTAACAGCATTGCATGCCTTTAATGAATGCATTCATAAAACGGTTACTGATATAGTTAATATTATTTCAACAACCAAAATTTAATCCCTGCCCCATACATAAGTAAAGCAATACACTCACTGTCAGTAAACATTTTGTTCTTGCCTAGTTTCCAACGTTCATAAAAAAATACTTTATTTAGTTAACATCAATGTACATAAACGACAATAACTATGCAAGCCGGTTATGGTGCGTGTATATACTATCAATGTTTACATTTAATGTATCTTGTTAAATCTGGAGACAAATTGATACCACGAAGACCAAAATTTGTTATTTTAGAACTTGGACATTGTCTAAACCTAGTGGAAACTTATCACAAATGTTCTCATTTTTATTGTATATGCTTTTGCTTATAAGTGGTATATTCTAATTATTTATATAATAGTAAAAAGAATATCGCCAAGATATGTTACACCTTTTTGTTATGTAATTGAACTTTTTCTGATTAATTCGTTGATATATCCCTGGTATTCTGTTTAAAAAAACATAGTTGCCTCTTTAGGAATGTATGCTTTATGATCTAAGTGCCGAGAAAAAATCCAGATAACATACGTATAAACCATAACATGGTCTGAATGGTCTAGACGGTTGGAGTAAACGCATGCTTGTTACCAACTAAATTATGTTGAGATAGAAAAAAAACAAATTTCTTAATAGCCTGGTAGAAAAATTAAGAAACATTCAAATAACATAGTGTTATGTTTGTTTGAATATTTCTATTTTTAGACAAAACACACCTTGATGTAATAGTATATTTGAAGTGATTTATACTTTACATTGCTACCTACTGATTACCTTTCATTTTAAGTTGGTTTTATCCTTTCACCTAGGCTATGCGAAAAACATGATTTCTTTTAAAATAAAAATGCAAGCTTTATTTTATATATATAATACTATTCATTCAAGTTCAGATAATAATATATTCTTCATAGCCTGGTAAAATCACATCGATCGACAGTACATATATTGATGCTTTATTGGATGAAGACGATGAACGATGAGTTTAAATTGTTGTAAAAGTTGTTATTTGGTTAGATGTCCTTGAAAAACACCAGCGCAAACATGTCCTAATGCAAAGCTTTATTATTGGATAGGTCGTATATGGAAACACACTGACACAGAGAATAAGACGATTAACAGTGCAATGCCTGATGGAAACAAAATCGAGAGCTTCTATGATAACCGAAATTATCTTATTTGCTTACTCGAGACGTTTAACGTAATAGCGAAACCAAAGAAGAATATGCAAGATACAGATAAGACAACAGAGGTTTGTAGAATAACATGACATACAAGGATTACGACCGGCAAGAGAGATAATGTATGAAATTAAATATTTGATTGGATTTATGTATAGTTCTATAGCAACGACAATTTACGAGAAATGTGGAAAGGTATGATTTAATAAAGTCATGTACAATATAAACTAAACGCAGTTATAATAAGTAAATAAATTGTGTGTATGTTTATACAGTACAATGATATAGAGAAGATTTACAGTAGTACCATTGAGGTCCTGTGGCTGCGGCACAAGGTCTGCGATTATAATTTGAACAAGCATTCTATCATTTAAAGATGATTTTATGGTTTCCAATTAAACACCTATGTGATAATTTTACCTTCGTGGGATGAGCAGCCCTGGGTCAATACTAATAAAGTTGGATGGCCAGGACCATGGCAAAATATGACCGCAGGGTTATGCTATGAGCAAACATCGGCAGTTTCAGAGAAGGTATTTGAAATCTTCACTATATAAGCCTGTTAAAATTTAAACCCTGAGGTGGGACTAAATATGACTAATGGGTGATGATTTTAACAAACTTGTTGAGGAACTTTAATCATAAACCATCTGTAAAATATGGAAGCTAAGCTACCTACAGTTTCTAAGAAAAATATTTTTGTTAGTCAATTAAAATGTTTGATGCTAAATATGACCCCACAGTCACGATATGAACGCACATGATGGGAGATTTTAAGATTACGTTGCATTCACAATATAAAGGTTAGATGCTTAACGTTTTCCAATAAAACATCATGTAAATGATTTGAGCAAAGTTGGTAACTGTATGCTATATGCATAATAAAAAAAAGTTCTATGTTGTGAATTTCCATAAGGAATTCATTATAAAATGTTAATAAATGTCTCTTTTATTCAATATTCCTGCATAAGTCATTTCTCGACAAACGATTTTTTTCTTTCGGCATATTGTCTATCCTTAACCAACGTTTTTTAAAAAGAAAATGTGTCAACGGAATTGACGTCGAATTCATATGGTAAATACGGCGAACGCTGCCGCTTAACATAACACCCATCGGACTGTCATGGTTGTCTCATTCTACTCTCCTGACAGAATACAATCGTTCACGCATAGGAACGGACAGCTGTTTAAGCCTGATAAGTTTTCTTTTTAACTTAACATCTCTCAAATACACTTTCATTCTGTCTCCCAACTGGCTTTTCGTCTCTAATCTATGATTTATATCACGGTTAAGACGTATCATATGTAGGTGACGGAAAGACAGCTGAAAGACAGGATGGAAGAACATTTGAGGTATGTCAGGTTAAGATAAAAAAAACCAATACATTGTCATTTAATCAAAGTCCGGCCGTGCTTCAATAGACATCCTTTTCTCAGTGCCTTATTTTTAATGCTAAATATGGAAGTTGAAGGACTTGTAGTTTAAGATAATACTATTTCTTTATATCAAAATAGTGTGTGTCCCAAGGTGGAGCAACATATAACACTATTGTCTTATTATGAATGTGGAGTACAGCCTGAGTATACGTAACGTCCAAAAAGCTAAGCTCTAGTATTAAAATGGTGTAATTTCAGAATATAAATCATTTTAAGCTGTTCCTATGTCAACCTTTAAGAAAACAAATCGAGACGAGGCATAATATACGAGGGGTGATCTAAATGTAATAAGACTGATTCTATTGAGGAAAGGGGATATGGCATATCAAACTGAAATAAAGATTAAAAATTTAATGAAGCCCAATTTTTATCCAGTAACTTTACCAGATATCAACTCATTTGCATTGAAATTGATAAACTCACCCAGTTTTACACAAGGCACATAACGTCGGAGCGTAACCTCAGGGCCCTGATTTGAACTTGGAAGAGGTTAATATAATGATCCCAAACATGAAATTAAGAGTGAAAAGGATACTTGAAATATTGTTGACATAAGAAATATTGCTATCATAATACCTAAAACTGTAATGTTCGTGCTCGATTAAATCTTAAGAACAATAGATTTGATAAATATAATAGTTATTGTTTGAATTCCAATCCGGCAACATATAAAGATGTTTATAGAATATCTGAAGAAGTTTAATTCAGCGTAAGGGAAAACTAACAAAAACAACATTATGTTTGATATAACAATTACTCTAAGATATTAACTTACATATTATAAATAACGTTAACTTTCTTCAACAAATATTGATATAAATTACATGGTTTCCTTAATTTGTAAATAAAAGCCAAAGTTAATTCAGTTAATAATTTAAGCGTTTGCCTAGAACCATTTGTTTCACTATTTATCTGCATTATTGTGTCATGTATTTTAGGAAGACAATTGTTACTTTGTTCCATGTTTCGTGAAAGAGTCCCCTCAAGAAGAAGACATCAAGAAAATATTGTCTGGCGGTTGTGAAACAACTTCAACACTCTGTTTCAAAGGACCAGCTAAATTATCAATTCATGCAATTTATACCAAGCTCTTGTCTTCCTGCATGAAGGAATGGGAATTAGCAAAACGTGGAGAGAAGTACTTGATTTACTCAGGCTGTGGAATATTTTATCTTGATGATTCAAAAATATACAGATTGTCAATCCGTTTAAGTGCAAGTAGCGATCGTGCCATTCAGATAATGGTTTCGTCACGCAGCAATGATGAATTTGATTTGTCTAGGAGTCAGTGTGCAAAAAACATTATACTGAAGAACTTGAGCCAAGGAATCTTTAAGGAATATGTGTTATGTCCGAAATGTAAGACAGAAATAGATGTTGAAAAAATACATGACATACATGAGTATATCTGTGATTTAAGCGATGATGGAGGTCATCGACTAAAACCACAGGAACTTCTACAATACTTGTACGAAGGAAAGAAACATGAACCAAAACGTCAAGGTAAGATATAATATGCACCGTTTAGTAAACTTCTGGTAAAATAATAAAATATCAGTCTTCATAAAAAGGATAGTTTTTTGCATATTAGATCCTGTTTAGTAAAACGTGACGTCAAAAGATCAACAGAATCGTATAATCATGATATTGGACATTTCGATATAATAGAGTTCACAAAGCATACTAGAGTCATTTTCAATATATAACCAATGTCAGAACTAAAGGTGTATGTATGTGAGTGTTGTGTTTGGGCAGATGTTTTAGAATATTATTTTCTTAGTTTGACCCCTCGCCATGAAATTGGCGTAAGCTATCCGACCTGATCAAAAATCTTGGATCTGCCTATGGTATCTCTACATTTCTTTCAAATTCCATTGAATATTAAACTGGAAAAGTCTACCCGAAACGATATCGCTTTCAGAAAGCATCCGTGTATGGTACCGATTATTAGATAGTGTTGTGGTGAGCATATGTGACCTGACCCTTTGTATATGCGCTTTTGGAAATACAAATGTACTCTGAAATTTTTCGATTGCCATTGTGTCTGATATAAATGTCCGTTTTCTATATTTTAACTCTCAACTCTTCTGATTTGAGGTAAAAACGATATTATTTTATGTAATTTGCTTGCAAATGGTAATAACCGGCGAGTCCCCACGCTCCCCTCCCCGACATCTTGTGTTTGAAATCCGGAAGAGGTTCATTTTTTCATGTTATAATTGTTATACTTTTTGTCAACGCTTTTGTTTTTGTGTGTCTGTGCGTGTGGCAGTGTTAAAATAAAAACCTTTAGGTATAGTTCAGTTTTCAAAGTCAGATGTACATAACTTTTTATTCAAACAAATAATCGCACAACAGCTATTATAATTATACCATAGGCACACAGTGTTAATATACATGGTGCACATGTCTATTTCATTATCATACGTTTCAGTCTACCTAAATCAACATAACACACAGATAGTTACTTTGGAAATGGTTTGTTTGTTACAAGTTAAAGAATATCGAGACATACGACAGTTATTCACAATTTTAACAGCGAAGTCTTACAAGGAGGAAATTATTTTTGTTTGTTTTGATAACTATTGTTGTATCTGTATACTTAATTGCGTGATACTTAATCATGCTAACCTGTGATAGTTTTGCATTGATTAACAATGAACACAAGTCATAATCTATATGCAATCACGAATTGCAATGTAATATTTTTGAAACTCGCACCATATTATGGACTCGCCGGTTATTACCATTTGAAAGCAAACTATTCCAACTATTTCGTTATCAACCCGCCGGTTTTAAAATCATACACGCTTTTTTAATTATCCATCTATGCAGCAATAAGTTCATCCATCTACCGTTTCATTCATCCATCCATCCGTCCGGTCGGCGGCCCTTACGTCTGTAAATCTATACATGCCCGCGGTAGTTTAAGTTATTATGCGTTCCTCTCAAAAGTACGTCTGTACGTCCGTTTTAATACATCCATCTATCCTCCATCCATCCATTCATCCCTACGCAATTTATAATATTTTTGTCGCGACACTTTACGAAATATCCTCTAATACGACCATTTTTAGTTCATCTGAGCAACGGTCAGGATGAGCTATTGTCTGTCAGTCGTCTGTCGTCCGTTGTTAACATTTGCTTCAAACAATTTCTCTGAAACCGCTTGACAGATTTTCACCAAATTTTGTATGATGCATTCTTAAACAAAGCTCTCTCAAGTGTTTTCAAATGATTACCCAGGGGTCAAACTTGGCCCAGCCACAGAAGTGTATCAGTTTTTAGCCGCCCCCCCCCCACCACAATTTTTGGTGGTGGCATATAGTAATTGCAGTCCGCCCGTCCTCCATTTCGTGTCCGGGCCCGTAACTTTGTCATGCATAGATGGATTTTTTAATACTTGCTACAAATGATCAACAAAATATGACGACGTATCGCGAGAAAGTCACACCCGTACGTCAAAGGTCAAGGTCACACGTATAGTTTGTTTGATAAAATCTGTGTGAGATTTCGTGTCCGGCCTGTAACTTTGTCATGCATTAATGGATTTTAAAAATACTTGCTACAAAATTAATGATCAACAAAACATGACGACGTGTCGCGAACCTTTAACTTTGTCGTGTATTAATGTATTTTATAAAAAACTTGCTACAAATGATCAACATACATTTGTTGTAACATGACGACAAGTCGCAAGTTAGACCACACCCGTACCTCAGAGGTCAAGGTCAAACTTTGAGTTTGTTCGATAACACTTTGAGTCTGTGAGAGATTCCGTGTCCGCCTGTAACTTTGTCATGCATTAATGGATTTTAAAGATACTTGCTACAAAATTAATAATCAACATAGCATGACGACGTGTCGCGAGTTAGACCCACACCCGTACCAAAGTCAAGGTCACACTTTGAATCTGTGTTAAGATTTCGTGTCCGGCCTGTAACTTTGTCATTTACGGATGGATTGTGTAAATGATCAACATAACATGATTACATGTCGCACGTTTCAACAAGATTTAATATCCAAAATGGGCTCAACAGGGGCCCAAAAAGAGGTTAAATTGTGAATTTTCAAAAAATCTCCTTCTCAAGAAATTTCCAATAAAATTCGTTCATATTTGGTATAAATGATCCCTATGGGTTTTATGTTTGTTTTCATGAAAGGGCTAGGATCTATTCAGGGGACTTCGATTTTTACATAGGAATACTATGGAAAAACAGTAAATTCTGTTTTATCAGTTATTTTAGGAATTGTTTAGTCATCTTCAGGTTTGGAGTATTGTTTAGTCATCATAACAGCTAGCCCGAGACCTTTAAAGGGTATTAAATATCCATGAAGGGTATCCATAAGAGTTTATTACATCCCTTTAAACATTTTTGTTGTTGTTTCTTAACATGTATAGGTTTAGAAAAATATCACAAAAAATAGTCAAGTATAGTATTAAGTAAATATTTAATATAAAATTACTGGACGAAATTTCCAAGATTTAAATTGTCCTCCCTCATTTCAAAGTAAATGTAAAATTATACATAAAATCGAAATTTTCTGATACTGCTGGATGAATTTTTGCCTCACATGAGCAAACTGGGTATTCTAAAGTGGATTTATTATCCATAAGGGACCAGAAGGGGCCCAAAAAAGGATAATATTGTGAAATTTCAAATATTTTCTTTTCATCAACTTATGAGGCAAATTCATTATTTGGCATAATGATCCCTATGAGTAGAAGTTTCAATTGTGTTCAAATGGGGAGGTTAGGGTATATTGGGGCCGAGTAACGGACTTTGATATCAACATAGGAGTACTTTGTGAAAATAGTAAATTCTCTTTTTATCATCTATTTTAGGAATTATTTTAATCATCTTGAGATCTTGAGTATCGTTTAGTCGTAATAGTTTGACTGGGTCCTTAAAGGGGAATATGATATCCATAAAATGTCAGCAGGGCCAAAATAAAAGGGGTGTGTTTGTGTGTGTGTGTGTGTGTTGGTAATGTGAATTTGTTTATATTTGGTATCTGTGAGTAGGGTTTTCAAGTTTGTTCAAATAAAGGGGCTTGGGGTCTAGTAAGGGGAGTTTAATTTTTACATTGGAATACTATGGGAAAACAGGAAATATGTTTTTTTTCTAATTGTTTAGGTATTGTTTTAAACATCTTAATGTCTGGGGCTTTGTTTAGTCATCACAGTTGAGACTGGGCGATTAAAGTGAATGTTATACACGTAAGGGTCAGCAGGGGTCCAAAAAGAGATAAATTGTGAATGTCATTTATATTTCTGAAGAACAAATTAGCAAAATATATGTGAACACAGATATTTCTCAAAATTTGAAAAGAAATGACAGTGAAATCAGTATGTAAGGTGTCTGCTTGAAATTAGGGGCAAAGGTCCATTGGAGCTTAGTAGGGTGCCTTTCACTTTACATTGAAATGCTATGGGAAAATAGATATTTCTTATTTTTATCATATTTAACTATAATTCGAAGTTCTTTGTAAGTTCTTCAAATGTCTAGTCCATACAAAATTTGAAAGGAAGTGGCATGTGAAACTAGACGGGCGACTAAAGCCCATATTGGGCCTCTTGTTCAAAGCTTCTTAAAGTTAAAAGAAGCTATCACAACCCTACTCACAAACCAAACAAACCACATTTTTATTAAATCTAAGTCGATAAACACAAATTGCAAAATAGAGCAAGCTTCGTGTGTGACGTCACAAATTAAAGGAGCCGAAATGTGATAATATGCTAATTTTGAATATAACGCATTTCAGAAGTAAATGTAGTATTGGGGATAGATGCTTATGTTCAATAATGATATTTTTGAATTACTAAAAGGAAACATAATAACTATACACAATTGCATTGCTTATGACCTTTAACCATAATCCATTTGATCAGTGGTTTGATATAGTTCGACAACTTTAAAAACAAATGATGTTAACATGCCACTTTCAAGTTTTTCATGTACATTTCAATGATGCTATTTGCCGACGCACGGTTACGTAAACGCAAACGTTTTGTTTCATTCAATCTAGGAATTTTAGTAATAGTTTTGACAATAACATTATCTTAGGAGTCCTTTAACACTGTTTACATTTAAAAATCCTACCCAAATTCAACACAGTTGGGGTCCAGGATCGCAGGGTCGATACTTTTCAATCCAGGAAGACCTCATGCATGATTTGTTTAAGTCGAAATAACTTGTTTATCAATCGATGTAAAATAAATAAATCTAAAACAAAATTGTTATGTATGTGGACAGAAAGGAGAGATATTAGTAGTATAAAGGCATATGTCCAGTTAAGATGTTTATTCCAAGAGTGACCGATATATAATGATGCTATCAGAGAGGATACATGCAATATATAGAATCAAGAATAGTAACCTATAATTATAATGGTGATTGTGTATACATATAAAAACATAGTAAGAGTTTTGTCCCATAATGTATCAAACAATAAATATACATGCATTTACAGGCATTATGCCTACGGTTTGGTTTCATTTACAGAAACAAGTGCACTAATTACGGCAGTTTGCTGTTTTTGTCCTTAAATTAACTGTCAATAGTACCATGAGTTAAATTAACAAGTCAATTACATTCCCAATTTTCATATAATATCATTATCATTGGATCTGTTTTTATTATTTATATTGTCTTTTATGACATCTTGATTTGCCACAGATTTTATGTTGGATAAATTGTTACGTGCATGCATGCACTTGGACAGTCGTATCACAATTGATAAAACAATTTATTTACTATAATATTGGCAGTAAAGACAGGTTCTGTTTATTTCAGTTGTCTGTATGGTCAAAGTCTGTTGTTAGCTATACTGGCCAAAGGCCAGAAGGGCTTATGCGAAGGCGCGTTGTCCGTCGTCTGTTATCTGTCGTCTGTCATCCATTAGCAGCACTTTGTCTGAAACCATTAGGTCAATTAAACTTCACGTGAAATTGTTATTGCAAAGGAGACTACAGCAATTTGTTTTCAATATGAAATTCAAGATGACCGCGATTATTAAAAATTATCAAAAACTTAAAACATCTTCTTTCAGATTTTGAAAAAAATTATTTAGTAATGATAACCAACTTTAGTTCTCTTCGATTTGTACAAATGGGGTTAAAAATGACCCCGCCCCGATGGTTCAATTAGGGGACACATGTTATTATAATAAACATTAATATTTAAATGGGACTGAATTTGCCTATATTTTCACAGCATTGTTTGGTCAAGGAGGTTCAGATGTGTTAATATGACTGAGTTCCACTGTCTTTAGGGGTCAGGAGGGGCCCAAAAATGTTAAGAATTGGGAATAACAAAAACCGTTTTCTAAAGAATCGGTCAGGCAAATTCGTTCATAGTTAGCATGAATTATCCTTATGTCTAGGGGTTTCAATGAAGATAAGATTTAAGGGGCTAATGTTTATAGGGACTTAGAGTTTACTTGGGGATATTGTGGGAATACAGAAAATTCTTATTTTTCCATGCGTTTGGTCAAAATTATTATTCAATTTGAGTTTTGAAGCATCATTTAGTCATGGAAAATAAGATTTGGTTCAATAAGGAGACTTTCCATAAGGGGCCAGGGTGGGTCACACAAGGGTTTTCTTTTCAAAAACTGGTCAGCCAAATTTGTTGACATTGATTATCCCTATGAGTAGGTGTTTAAAGTACAAATCAAGTGGCTTGTATTAATACAGGCCGTGTTAAGGGACTTTGAGTTTTATGTAGGAATACTATGGGTAAACGGAAAGTCTTCTGCAGCATCTTCTATTCATACCAAATACGACTTTGAAGTACAAATCAAGGGCTATCAAAGTGGACTTGCAAGCGTAGTTTTTGTTTTACATAGGAATACTGAAAATTCTCTGTTTAGATCTGAAGCATCTCCTAGTCATAGCAAATAAGATTTAGTTCAATAAGCAGGATTGAATTTCTTTAAGGCATAGTACCACAATTGGAGATAGGAAGTGCTTCCGTATGGTAGTCGCATAATGGCGGTTATAAATATTCCTCGTTTCTTCTTCTTAAAAATGCATTTTCCTTATTTTAATGCTCATTTTTTTATTCGAATGGCATTATTGATGTATTTTGAACATTATGATAGCATTGTCATGTTTGAACTGTGAATTAAGAAAACAAAATTGATGCTTGGAAATTGGGGTATGAATACATGCTTTCGGAAGTCTACTTTCACTTTGTCAACATCGTACACATTGAGCAGACCCCTACTTTTCTCATCATATTTTGATAGTGCAGAGGTTGACAAACAGTAAAATGTAGGTTTCACATCTTTCATTCGAGTCTCTCTATGAATAACAAGCCTTCAAACTTTTATTATTTACTATAGAATAAAACCCAAAAATAATGATGGGGTTTACACCTACAATGGATGTACAGAGGCCCTGTATGAAAAAAATCCATTTTCTTATCCATTTGTTTAATATTCATTGATAGTTTCATATCTGAAGCTTTGTCTAGTCTTAGAAAACAGATTTGGTTCAACAAGGAAGATGGAATTTCCAAAAAGGGTCAAAAGGACAACAAAAGGGTAACACTTGTGATATTTCAAAAATCTTCCTCTCTGTAACCTTTCTGTCAAACTTGTTCATATATGACAATAAAGTATCCTTACATCAACAAAGGATTGAAGATTCTGCAAATCAAGGGGCTGATATATATAGGGACCCTGTAAGGTGACTTTAACATGGGAATTTAAGGGGGGGGGACAGATTTTTTCAATTTCGCATCTATGTCACTGTGTAAAAACACTTCTATTTAAAAATCTAAAGCATTGTCTATTCAAAGCAAATCGCTATGAGTAGGTGATTGAAGTTTTGACAAAATTAAGGGAATGTGGTGTTTGAGGGTCCTGTACGGGGATCTATTTTACAGATGAATGGAAATTTAAGTATTTCCTTTTCACAGTAACATTTTGTTAAGTAGTAAGGGTGCGGTAGGGGTATTTATACATAATGGATTAGGACGACACCTCAAGACGGTTAATATTGTGAAAATTCAAAAAAATGCTATGGCCTTCTTGGGCCTATTGATTAGTTGCAGTATACTCAGTTTATAATCATAAGTTCTTCAACAATTGTAAACACAATTTGCTGTGAAAAGTCTCGTTTTGTAGAGAAGTTCATTGTGTAGAGAAAGAATTTTGATTTTGATTTCTGAGATGAATGAGGTTAAGGATATTTGAAAACGTAAATACCTGAGCTTTAATAATATCTCAATCAGTTGCTTTTTCTTCTCTATGTAGGTCTTCGAATGTGCTATTATTTATAGGGGTTCAAGGGCGTTTTACATAGGGATGCTATAGGAAAGTGGCTAATTCTAATTTTTTCATCCATTGGTAAAAACATATTATTCAGTTGGAAATCTGAAGCAGATATGGTTTAATATGGAGGATTGAATTTGCAAAATGGGCAAGGAGGGCCTTAACATTTACAAGAGGTTGCCGCTAATGTGGTCATATCCCCCGTCACCTAGTTAACTCTTAGAGACATTTCCAGAGAAGTGGATTTAAATTTTGCAAAATGAAAACGTCGCTGAGCACAGAAATCACATGTAAATGCTACAAACTGAAATACGTAGCCGACTGTAATATGACACATTGTCTTGTCCCAGTGAGCACTGGTGTGATGTTCTAAATCGAACACATAAATATGTAACCCCAAAACAAAAGAAAAACTATCTTTGACGAACAGACCCAACTCATTCGCATGACACATCGTCTTGGGCTGGTTAGCATTTGTGCCAATTTATTTAAAAATCCAATCACAACTAAAGAAGATAAGATCCGGACAAAACACAGTGTGTACATTGGATTTTCAAACACTTGACCTTGAGCTTTGACGAACAGACCCAAGTCATTTGCATGACACATCGTCTTGTCCTAATGAAAATTTGTGCCAAGTTATTTAAAAATCAATTCACCACTAAAGAAGATATGGTCTGGACAAGAGGAAACACAGTGTATACATTGGATTTCCAAACACTTGACCTTGACCTTTGACGAACAGACCCAAGTCATTCGCATGACACATCGTCTTGTCCTCTTGAACATTTGTGCCAATTTATTTAAAATTCCAATCACAACTGAAGGAGATACGGTGGAGACAGCATTGGACGCACGGACGCACACATGGACGGATGCAGCCCAATTTTACGAGCGATGGCGGGGGATAAAATTTGAGAATTTTCAAAAATATTCTCAACAGACAGTTAGCTATAAATTATTCCTATGGCAAGGGATATGAACTTTGTACAAATCAAGCAGCTGGTATTTTTTTAGGGTCCTTAAAAGAAACTGAGTTTTACATAGGGATGCAATGAAGAAAATGAAAATACTCATTTTTCATATGCATTTTTTTCTGTTTAATATGAAGCATCATCTAGTCCTAGCAATTTAGCAAAGAAGATTTGGTTCAATAAGTAAGACTGAATTTCCATTAGGGACCAGGAGGGGTTCCAAATAGGTTAATCTTTAGAATATTCAAATTTTCCTCTCATTTCCTGATTATTTGAATTTGATCATATGTGATAAAATATCATAACGTCAGCAAGAGATCGAATATTCTACAAAGCAATGTTCTATAATGTGTGGAGACCGGTATTATATAGGGTACTTTAATTTTACATTAAAAAGCAAGAGGAAAACATGTTTTTTTTTTACTCACCTAAGCCGAAGGCTCACAGAAGAGCTTTTGTGATCGCCTGGTGTCCGTCGTCTGTCGTCTGTCGTTAACTTTTAGCTTTTAACAATTTCTCCTCTGAAACCACTGGGCCAATTATGATATAACTTCACAGTAATGTTCCTTGGGTGACCCTCTACCAAGTTTGTTCAAGCCATCTTGATTCATAAAAAAACATGGCCCCAAGGGGGCGGGGCAAGTTTAATTAGTAAAAACTTAAAAAATCTTCTTGTCAAAAACTACTTGCTCGATTTAAAATAATTTCACAGAAATGTTCCTTGGGTGACTCTCTACCAAGTTTGTTCAAGCCATCTTGATTCGTCAAAAAACATGGCAGCCAGGGGGTGGGGTTAGTTTTATGTCAAATTAATGCCCTTATTTTATAGCATAAATGTCTGTATATAGCAAGTTTTATAAGAAGAGGTAATAAACTCTTTAAATAAACTTTTTTTGCTATTATTATACAATATAATACCAGATATAAGTTTTAAAAGAGAATTCATCATGAAAAGATGAATGATACAATTATAATCAATAATTGAAATATTATTCATCAATCGTGAACCATTTTAAAATAGGTGTTTTTCTGAATAAAAAAGTCAGAGTTTTTATGGTTCAGACAGGGATGGTTTACTGCTTCATAATAAAGCAATACCATATTTTTAGCTAGTTTCTTCACAGCAAGAAGTCTGCTTGAGATTTTCAGTTTCAAAGTGTACTTGAAATCTCGGAGGAGGAGCTTAATTGTTTTTGGGGGAGAGTGCACTGCGACAAAGTTTCTTTCAAGCGATAGGCTTTGGGTAGGCTTGTGTTTGAAACTCATAGGAATATTTATTGTGCTGGAACTATGGATTGTTTCATGCACAATAGTTTAGTCTGATGCTTTAGTTTGAAACCGTTCTCAAAAATAACAGGTTAGTTTGTGCTGAAACTGGAATTTTATCTTAGTTCGAAGACTTAGATTTGAAACAGTGTCCAAACGTATAGGCAGCTATAGTAAAAACTTCAAAAGCCTCCTTGTCAGAATTTACTGACATGATTTTGATGTAATTTCTCTGACATTTACCATGGGTGAACCTCTACCAAGTTTGAACTCTTCTACGCATCTGTTACATCTTCAAAACAAATCAAAATTCTAACTACTTTCTAAGTTACTTTCTAACTAACTTATCTCGTCTTTCTGGAATTTTGAGTGAACATGTATTATATAATCTACTTAAGATGGGTGACTCAAGGTCAGTCAGGTGAGCGATATAGGGCTATCTTGGCCCTGTTCTTTGTTTTCAAATCCATTTGTACAAAAATACTTCATTGTTTGATCATAGCCAATCCGTACGAGTAGCTACGGATTAAAGTTTTGACAAATGAAAAGTGATGGGATGTTATCATTACATCAACAAGACATCGACGATTCTACAAAACAAGGGTCTAGAATGTATAGGGGTCTGTTTTATAGAGGACAGTTAATTTTATATAGAAAAAAATTAGACGGAAAACATTTTTTGTTTGGTTTTGCATCCATTTATACAAAAATACTTCAATTTGAGTAACTAGAGATAAAAGTTCGGAAAAAGAAAAGGGCTGGGATATAACTATTACACCAGTAAGAAATCGAAGATTCTACAAAGCAAGGGGCTAGAATGTATACGGTATTATGTAGGGCACTGTTAATTTTACATAGAACTATTAGACGGAAATCATATTTTATTTTGTTGTAGCATCCATTTGTAAAAAAACAACAACTTCAGTTTAAGATATAACGCATTGACTGATCATAGCAAATCACTACGAGTAACTAGGGATTAAAGTTTGGACAAATGAAAATGGCGACTGGGATGTATAGGGGCCATGTCATTTGACTTTTTACATATAAATGGGAAAATTAAAACGTCAGAGTAAATAAATGTTGCCAAGTAAGAGTAGGGCAGGGGTCAAAAAAGTCCTACAAACGGGTTTACATGTTTATTGTGAAATTAAAAAAAATGTAGTGCATTAACAGTATATCATGGTGACATCGTTTAAATTCGGCACTGCCGGCCATGATTTCCAGTTAGATCATTCAACATTGTTTTGTTTTAATGTTACATCAAGGCTGTTTCTGAAGCGTTATTCTAGGTCTTAGTTAGGCATGTAAGACAAACAATATGTGCACTTATTACAATTTGCCTCTCATCTACATACACTTTGTGAATGACCTTTGAAGTAATGAATGAAATCGGATCGCGGGATATGGAGAAGGAAATTGGAATAGTATTTTTGCCAGTATTGTGATTATGAGCTTTTCAATTTATTATGCAATTGAAATTACAATCCAGTAATAATTTCCCTATTTTAAAGGATTACCATTTATGATTTCCCTACTTTAAAGGATTAAAATAACCATTGATTATTTCACTTTTGCAATAAATTATAATTACCGTTTATTATTTCACTATTTTAATATATTGAAATTACCAATGATAATTTCACTATTTTGATGGAATGAAATTACCATTGATAATTTCACTGTTTTAATGGATTATAATTACCATTTATTATTTCACTAATTTTATGGATTAAAATTAACATTCATCATTTGATTATTTTAAAGACAATGGAAAGAGGAAAATTGCCTACGTAATTGATTTCATAAAAAAAAATAGTAAAAAACATTTGATTATCATTTATGGATTAAATAAGAATGATTGAATTCCAAATTTCATCAAACGTGGCGTAACAATATTTTAAGCGGAATGGTGAAATCGAAATAGAATCCCCATTTTAAAAATAAATATCACGTACGCACTTCTTGATGACCATCATCTTGTCATTCCAGCTTTTTAGATGAACATAAGTCAGCATATATAACCAGTAAGGATTAAATTGAAATCAATCCGAAACTGATACATCATAAAATACATTACAGTTTTAAGCAGGAAAATTATATTAGTCTAACCTTGGTGCATAGGCGAAGTTTGAACACCCCTTTTCAGTATAGTATTTTGGTTTGTTTCAAAAGATAACATTCTGGCAATAGGGGTGTATTGAGTATAAGCTCTAATAGTTCTGGTAGTACTGGTACCCCGTATTTAATAAATATTCATACGCGTTCCTAATTTGACTGATCATTATATCATTTGGTTTATTTTATGAAACAGTTTTAAAAATGACATAATACAATGTCCACAATATATTTTATTGTTTGATTTTTTGCTTATATAAAATACATGAACATATGCAAGTTTGATCACGCCGACACAAGCAGGGATATTTTTTTCTCATAAAGTTCGGCAAAAAATTTAAGAAACCTGACATACTGCCTTTATACAGTGAAATTACATGTACCAACAATATTTCACTGATAAATGTCCATAGTTCATTGAAAACATAAAATTAGAACATATTGACATACTAGTTTATGTATAATGCAATATTCTATTCTATCTTCAGAAGACCTTTATATGTTAGCATTGCAACGCTCCCATACAAGATTGTTGGAAGATTTAGATCCACAGCTTATTATAGACAGATTCGTCGAGATAGGATTCCTTCCCTACACTGTCACACGTGACATACAGGTATTGCCTATTGTGAACTACTGGCCATGACACTGATACTATTACACCTTCAACAAGTAGGAGTGATCTTAAATGCTCCTTTTAACTGTTTCTACGTTTCCATTCTTTTTCTTCAAAAAGCTCTATTATCTGTCCTTTTTCCGACCGAAAACTGTTTCAAAAGACATACCTATAGCAATTAAAAAGCAGGATGTGGGAGGGTGGGTAACTTTTGCAATACATAGAAACACAATGGGTTATTAATTATTTTTCTGCGATTGGATGTGCAAACAGCTTCCCGAAACCCGGAACGCCTGAAAAAGGAAGTTGATAAAACGGAGTTCCTGTAATAATCACGTTACTGTAATAATGACGCAAATACATGAATAAAGGTATTTAGAAGCGGTGTCCTCCTTCAATAACCAGATTTGGTCTATTACTCGACAAATCCTTTTATTGAAGATGAATAAAATAAAAACTCAAACAAGTAAACTAGTTTATAGTATTGGAATTTAATTGGCCATGGCTTCCATAATATATGAATACAAACTGTGCAGTCATGAAAGTCATTAAGTAATAGTATGTTCATATCACAGACCAGTTTATAATTGTCACTGAAAAATTGACCCTGTGAACCCTTGGTACAGATGTGAACAAAGATTTAAATCACTTTCCTTCGAAATGTCCACAAACAATGATCATTAAATGGTGCTGTGACCGCGAATTATGCAAGAAAATGAATGATTCAAAATTATTTTGTGTTGTTTTCTTCCAGTTCCGAAAGTAAGTACCTATAATTATTGTTGCTGTTAATAAGCAGATATTCTGCCCCACAGAAACGATTATACTTTTTTACTGTTATTTTCTATATGAATCGTCAAACCTGTAAATATTATACATTACATAAATGTTTGTTTTGCATTTTCAAGTTTAAAGTGGAAGACAAGGGGCCTGGACACCTTCCTCTGAGATTTTCTGAATTCTAAAAATAATGGTGAACCACATATACTTTAGATACCCAATCCGCCTATAACCTATAACAAAATCTACATTGAAATCCCATGGCTGGAAATTATTGATTTACCTATAATGTTGAGTACAAACACTCAGCAAAAACGAAAACGAAACTTTACTGTCCATAAAATAGTTATTGGCAAAAAAAGAGTTCAAAATACTGCAATGATATTGATGTGAGTGTGTAGGTAGTTCATCCATTAACACATCTGTAACAATTCTGAACATTTGAAAAGTAATTTTGTACCCGTAATTTAAAAATAAAATGAACAGGGGCCATAATAGAAAATAATATTTTTAACTGAATCTGAAATTGGCATTGGTGTTGTTGTTTTCGTGTATGGTTAAAGTTTGTTTTCAACCAAAATGAAATATTGGGACAAAATAATATTTGTTGTGTTCACCATTAACAGCAATCGATACGTTTACGCGACGTGGCATAGAATTTATGTACCATTATATAATGGGGGTTGGAATGTTGTTCCATTCTCTTAATAGAGCAGCTGCTAAATCATTGACATTCATTTTTTAACACTTACCGCTGACGCACACGTCTTCCGAGTTCATCCCAGATGTGTTCAATGGGATTCATGTCGGGAGAAACGGCTAGTCATGGCAAAACATTTATGTTGTTAGCGACCAAATGTTGATGCATTACAATAGCATTACGAGGACACGCATTATCCTGGTGGAACACGCCTGGTCCGTATCTTCTCGAAAACGGTATTGCTTCTGGAGTGAGAACTTCGTTGATGTAGCAAGCTGCATTCAAGTTGACACGAATTAAAATCAACGTGTTTTTTTCTCCCTCCCATAATACGTCCCCATACCATCATAACAACCCTTCCAAATATATCCCTTTCCCAGACGCACTCCCTATAAAACCATACGGTGATATACGCATTGTCACCCATCGGCATGGCTCAGATTAAACCAAGTCTCATCGGAGAAAAGTACTGTGTTTCATAGGAGGTGTCTTTTCATACCCATTTGTCCACGTTTCGTAAAGTTGAACATATTGCTTAAATAATTTACATATACGTGCATTTAATACAAATCACACTTTTTGGACAATGTAGTTTATTCAATAAAATATTCACAGCCAAAAGTAAACTAGCCAGTTTGCTCTTTTTAATGCAAAAATCTCGAAACGCTGTCCCTTGTTTTTCTTAGGAGGGCAATTGAAAACCTGTTTCAAATTTCAATACACAGTAACTGTCATGCATATTCATATTCAAAGCATTATTGATACCTTTGTTGTTGGTTTAAACATATTTTATTTCTCATATATTTGTAATTAACAATATCAGAAAAAGGATTAAAACGAAAGACTAGCTTATGATGTTCTTTTACTGGACGTTATTGTTGGTGTGGTTGTGAGTAAAGAACGGGCTTAAGGAAGTCGAAACAATAGTTTGATTCAAAATGAAGATTCTTACAACTGACGTCATTATAAAAATGTTACATTAAATATACGTAGTGTTTTATTGTATTCTACGTTTCTTTTTAAGACGAGGCAAGTACAGATTATATGGCCAATTGCAGAAATTCTGTAATGGTATTGTTTAATCAAATAAATAAAACAACATTGATTTCTTACATTCTGAATATTGCCCTTCATATAACTATTAACTATTTAAACCACATTTCTAGGAAGATCGGAAGACCTCGGAAAGGAACAGAGCAATCATTGAAAAGGTAAAGAGCAAAGGTGCTGATGGATACATAACCTTTAAGGAGTGTTTGAATGATACAGGGCAGGGTAATCTAGCTGTTTATCTGACTGAAAAAGAGAAACAGATAAAACAAGAAGAATCTTAAAAAACAACACGTAAGTTCATCTCATGGATCTCAATAGGAAGAGCTACCGGTCTATATTGTTAGGAGTTGTTTTCCTGAAATGTATAATATAAGATCAATGTTTGAATGGACCAAAGACAGTAGAGTTGTTGCCCTTGAGCCAATGAAAAAAGGATAATTATTGACTTGTTACTTATGTATCCCCTTTAATTCCATCCAGACCAAACTTGGTTAGAAGTAACATTAAGGCTTGGACGAGTATTTAAACTGACTATATTGGATTAGATATGACAGAAGTGTGACCCTTGAATGTTTGAAAATAATGTTATTGACCAATACAACAGAAGTTCTTTAACTGGCCATTTCGGGTTAGAACGGACAAAGTTATTGCCCTGGATTGGTTGAAAAAGCTAATATTTGGTTTGTAAACACAGTGGCACTTGCATTTTTGGTCGGGTTATGACCAATCTTGATCAGAATAATATTGCATGAAAGCTTGGAAGAGATGTTAAACCAGCCATATTGGTATGACCTTTGATAAGAAATGCTGATTTAAAAAAAAACTATATTAAGAATTGACAATTTTCAAAATAATGTAAACTATACCGGGTCACGCTAAGTGACATTAATTTGGCAACATGCTTAACATTATCAGTATTTAATGACAATGCTAACTTAGTAAACGATATTGCTAGATTATTATCATAATTATATTATGTTTATATGTATAACAAACGTATGTGTTTGTCACAAAATACGATGCCTTTTTTATTAGAAATTCTATTTTGATCCGATGAAGGAGCTAAGGCCATGTTAGGAAATTCCTTTTCAATATATTTTTTAGACATACATGTATATCCTTTTGATAATACCGGCCCAGAGTATATTACATAAGCGTGACATGCTGGAAAGAAAGTATTTGAACATTTTGAAAAAAGTTATATACTTTCAAAGATGTTTAAATGAAATTTTGTATATAGGTCCAAGACTCCCTCCCATTCATGAAATGGTAATTTAGGATTGTTTTTTCATTTGAGGTATTTTAATGAAATTTGATGCCAAACGTGTCACTGCTACTAAATTATACTTTTTTGCCTATGAATTTCAGTTTCCAGTAAGATATTTTGTTGAAAATATGTATAAACTTTTAACGTGATAATGAAGCTTTGGAATGGTTTTGAGAAAAATCAGGTCAAGGTCAGAAATCATACAAACTTTTGCTTTGTTAACACCATAGGTCTTTCGGTTTGTTTTATCCAAACTATTTTAAACTCGCCAATCATATTTATGATGATAACATTTTTGACTACGTATTGAACCAGTCAAATTTGACAAAATTTTGAACAAAAGACGTTAAAGGCCTCTTGTTTTTAAAAATTTGGAAATATATTTTTTAAAAGAATTAAGTATATAATCAAAATAATAAACATCAAATATTGCAAAAGTGGAAGATTTAATTTTATTATAATTAAGAGGGCCATTGGGATGGGGGAAGGTTAACCATTTTCAGATGGAACGCATTATTTAGACTATATATATATATAGACTATTTTTAAGATGAAACAATTTTACTACATGTAAACCTGTATAACGGATCAAATTGAAATCATATTTAATACGTCAAATGTATGTTGCAATTTTAAGAGCGGAAAACATATCTCAGTTTTATATCACGCAGCCCAAGTTAGAAAATCCCTTTCAATATAATATTTTGGTATGTTAAAATAGATATCCTACAAGCAACACAGGGTGAGTGAGTATATATAGGCATGGTTATTGGGGGAAAATATGTTTTTTGCCAATTTTATAATTTTGAAAAATCCTGATATATTCCCTTTAAATAAATAAGTGCTTGTTATTATTTTCATTAGTGTTGTTCCTATGTAATAATATGTTACCTCATGTCTCTTCAGTCATGTTAAAACGGTAGGAATACAAAAGAGGACACGGAACACTATTTCATGCAATGTCCTTTTTTAAATGATCGACTTTGTCTTTTACGCGCGACACGTCACCTTCATCGTTTCAGTGTCAACACCTTGTTACATGGGAATGATAATATCTTAGATGATGAAAATATTTTTATATTTAATAATCACTAAACTTGGATATAAAGACATTAAACGTTTTGATAAATAATAGATCGTATTAAGTTGTAGTATTTACCTCACAGTGTGTCAAAATAATGTTGTTGTTTTATAGCGTAAATGTCTGTATATAGCAATTATTATAAGTAGAGGTAATAAACTCTATTTTTTCACTATAATTATACAATATTATGCCAGATACAAGTTTTAAAAGATAATTCATCATAAAAAGATGAATGATACAATTATAATCAATGATTTAAATATAATTCATGAATCATGAATCGGACACCATTTTTAAATAGGTGTTTTCCTGAATATACAGGAGAGTGCACTGCGACAAAGATTCTTTCTAGCGATAGGCTTTGGGAAGATTTGTGTTTGAAACTCGTAGGAATAATCATTGTGTTGGAACTAGGGATTGTTTCATGCACACTAATTTAGTCCGATGCTTTTAGTTTGAAACCGTATTCAAACATAACAGGTTAGTTTTGTGCTAGAACTGGATTTTTATCTTAGTTCGAAGATTTCAGTTTTGAACGGTCTCCAAACGTATATCCAAAAGTGTATATTTAAGCTGGAACTGATCATTGTTCTAAGCATACAGTTTTGTTATTAGTTTGAAACCGTCTTCAAACATATAGGTGTACTTTTATGCTGGAACTGAACAGTGTTCCAGACATAAGCTTTGGTTTAAGTTTGAAATAAGTCTCAAACGTATGCTGTCCAGACACGTTGTCTGAACAGCTTGTCTCATTATTAAAATAGTGTTGAACAACAGTTAGTTCAACTCTACAGGGTTTGAAACATTATACTGTATATAGTTGATTGGTATGATCATTTGTCTGTATGATTTCTAAATATTAGAATTATGTTATTATCTTTATTTTGTTTGAAGTTTACTTATCATGAGGCAAGAAGCGTGAGGATAATTTATATATATTATATAGTTTGAACAAAATTGTTTAACATAGTTTCAAGCTAGGCGGTTTCACAGCTTAATCCAGTGAAGACAAAGTCGCCTTAAAGAAGACCCCGTTTTAAGTTCAAGATACTTACACCAACATCCTGACACAGTGGAGCCCCTTATTTAAGGTCGGCATATGATGCGTATAATTAAACAATGTCCCCCATTTCATTTTCTTCTTTCTTCCTATATGGTTATGTTTTATTGCCTTCTTGATTGTTTTATGCAAATAATTTGTTGTTAGCAAGTGCCGATTTTAATATGGATGATAACTTGTGGCCCAACCCTTTTGCTAGTTCATACATACAAAAAAGCAATAATATATGTTTAAAAGCAAATCAAACCCGTGTGGTTCCAGCAAATCTTATGTATAAAACGTTATATAACCTTGCTCCGTCGTATCTTAGCGATGCATTCCCGTGTGGTTACGGAAAAGAATAGAATCACTGTCGATCTCTACAGCGGGGTAGGAATCGTCTGAATGGTTGTCGTGATAATTTTATCATTTTTTGGCATGTTCATTATTGTGGTTAAAGTACCAATCACTGTGTGGTTCCAGGGAGCAATATGAGTGATGGCAACAATAGGATCACTGTTGCTCACGCATGTCGTAAGCAGCGACAATTTCCGTAAAACTATAGAATTTGTTGAAACTTTGCAGTTCAAGGTTCATTCTTCATATTCATTTGTTGATATGATTTTTTTAATCTGTATGTTAATTTGTTGATTTACATGTAGAGTGAATTTGGAATCTTCCTTCCTGTTGGCGTCGAATAACCTACGTGTTGATACACCGTTAAACCCCATTTATTCATTCATTAAAAGTAAATCAAATATCAGTGTAGTAGTTGTATGCTGACATTGTCGTGTAAGGGGCTCCAAAAGGGTAATTTCTGATGTCTATACACTATATGACATTTAATATTTAATTATGTTATAAATGTTTGATTGTTAGTACATTTATGACTTTATGGGTTAAACTGTATGATATAAATTGTATAAATGTGTTCATAGAATAGAACAGAACATCAATGTTATTTGACTTGTATATAATATATCGTCATATATCAAATATATACAAAATAAAATGTAATCACGGGACGTAGATATTGCAATTATAACGTAAAAACCAGGTTATTAATGAAGATGAAATAAACATAAGTAATTTGTTAGTGACGCTTTTACTGATAAAACATTTTTAATAAAATTAAATTTATTTTTTCTCTTATCAAACTTTAGTAATTTCATAAACTTGCACATGCTTGTTTTTTGTAGAAAAAAAGATCTATGCATTTCTTTCGGATATCAGTAATAAGGACATATTAAAATGAAATTCATCTTCCGAGTCTTCATAGTATTACAATGTTGGCAATAACGTTAATTTCTAGGAACCCTATTTCTGGCATAACGGCATGTTTGAATTCTTAAATATGAGCTGATAACGAATTTTGCAAATGTATGTTTTTTTAAGTCTCGAGATAGCATATCTAGATATTGCAACATTCACTTTTATAGTACGATATAATTCCAGAACAGCACTTTTTACTATATTACTATGCCATTCTTGAAGGAAACTATCACTTAATAAATGAATAAATGACCTAGTGAAACATATTATACAATTGTTATATTATACAAATAGATATACAAATCCATAAGTCATGTTTGATAACATATGTATTATGTTTCTGAAACATTTTTATCTTTTGTCTGCTTTCTTATTTTAAAGTAAACTTCCTGTTGTATTCCCCAGAAGTTATTTTTATATAAATTTCACACGTGACCACATTTAAAATATTATTGCACATACGTTTTATATGACAATTTTATGGTATTAAATTAATAACCTTTTCAATGCATTATTTTTGTTTTAAAACAAACTACTTTTGTAATTGAGTGAGAAGAATGCGATAATTTCAACAAAACCAGATCTTTAGGAAGATGTTTAGTATTGCTTTGTGACAACTGTTGCTTTATTACCAGTGCAACTGGGTTTGCAATACAGTTATTGCTTTACTGCATATATTGCGTCAATATCACTGTAACAGTAATATTACTTTTTTAACATTTATATCTAAGTGAATGTTGCGGTGCAGCAATGATATGAATACAGTACCAATAATACACTTAAGTTTCATCACATGGCTGTACCGTGTTGATGAAGATTATAAATCATCTAGTTCTTAGTTTCATAATATAAAACGTGTCCATTACCACATATATTGCATATTTATGTTTTAAGTGTAAATTATCAAAAATGTGCTGCAGCAATGTGCCTAATAATTGAGAAAAAGTAATTATTTCACAATTGTACATGGGTGTGTTTGCAAAACATATTGTCACATAGAATTGCTACAACTATTCTATTGTCGTAGGTTCGAGTCCCGCTCGCTCCAAAAACTTTATGTGAGAAAGTTTCCAGTTACTTGCGATAGGACGGTGGTTCTTCTCAGTCTGACTCAGTCTGACTCAGTCTGAGGTCTTCCTCCACCAGTAAAACTTGATATGCCATATATAACCTGAAATGTGTTGAAAATGGCGTTAAACCCCATTCAAAAAAAAAAAATACAACTATTCTGACTGGAAAGCAACTTCGGATATACCATTATATGACATATATGCATTTTAACCGTGCATATCGGCAAATTGCGTACGTCTTTTTGGGTCTAAACAGCGCAATAAATGGAGGAAAAATGTCATCTCTTTGTCTTTATCCTCTCCTGTTGACCAGACGTTAATACTGTTGATCTATATGCACTCCATTTGAGCTATACATGGTGACATATCAGCATCCGGATATCCTTTGTATAGACCGTTGAACAGAATACAGAATATAATTGTTGCTACATATAATGACAATGCAACCCATCCAACCTTGCGTTCCCATGACAATATGTTTATATTTTTCATTAACTGTGCACCAATTAAAAGTCCTGAGAATATATAAAAAAAATTAAATATGAAACAAAATAGAAATGTATAAGATATATATGTAAACTGTAGTTCAGTAAAAAGACACTAGCAAAAATATTGTAACGTGCACCGAGCGGATTGTGCACACAGCTACTAATAAATATGATATATAAGAATTTTCCTTGGACTACTTGCCGTTTGATTAAAGATAAATGGTGAAATAATTTTCCTCAAGCTACTTTGCTTTATGATTAGATGACAAATGATTGAACAAATGATTCGTGTTTAAAAAAAGAATAATCACGTACAATTAACTTTACATATAAAACCAAATTATAAAGGTTTCGAACTAACGTTTCAAACCAACGTTTCGCACAACACTATGCTCAGAACTCTGTTTTAAATAAATAAAACTAGTTCTGCAGCACTCCAAACAAATGCCCAGGACTCTGTTTTAAATAAATAAAACTAGTCCTGCAGCACTCCAAACAAATGCCCAGGACTCTGTTTTAAATAAATAAAACTAGTCCTGCAGCACTCCAAACAAATGCCCAGGACTCTGTTTTAAATAAATAAAACTAGTCCTGCAGCAAACCAAACAAATGCCCAGGACTCTGTTTTAAATAAATAAAACTAGTCCTGCAGCACACCAAACTCGAGACTCCGAGCTGCACCAAAGTATCAGACTTACGTCTTAAACACTTGCTCAGGACTTTGTTTTAACTAAAAAAACTAGTTCTGCAGCAATGTTCCAAGCCTGTCCCAACACCTGTCTGAGGCAAACAATGGTACCCAGCAGACTACGACCCGGAGCACTGTTCACAAGTTTCAGAGGGTTCTGCAACTCTGAGTTGAAAACTGCACTTCTGGGAATCCCGCGTTCACTTGTTACCTCGGTCCAAAGTCCAAGCCTGTATTACCAAATAATAATGATTAATTAATAAATTAATTATGCAAAGTCTTCTTGCAGCTCCTTCTCCGTCGAGCTGTACCATCAGACTGACAAGAATACAGGCGGTCAGCTGGTTATATAGCAGAAGTCACATGACCTAGTCACATGGCTTCAATCGGGCATCCTTAGTGTTGTACGACCACATAATGACTTTCGAGATAATGCGATTCAATTGAATTACCATCCTTAATCAAATTCAATAAGCGTCTACCTGACAGTTTATTTACTACGTTTTCTGTACGTTTATTAATGTAACTTAATAAACAATAAGGAATACTTAGACTATTCATATATAAAAGGTAAATATAAAGTTACCAACCAACAGAAAAGTATAGCGGCGTAACAAAATACACCGATGTTATGGATTTCTATATGTGCTAGGCGTTTTTCGTCACAATATGAAAGTAATTGGAAATTCTGTAAAGAGTTAATAAAACAAAATATGTAAATATATGTGCATCCTAATTTTGTAAAGTGAAAATAATGCAAAGTATAAAGATATATGTGAATGGAAATTCCGTATTAAAGTTAACAGTTATTTCTTTATTATCTTGAAATTGGTAAATTATTAACAGAACAGTTACTACTTTTCCAAGACCACAGCATTTGCAAGACAACACATATTTAGACTTTTAGTAAATCATACTCTTACATTATTATTGGAGTAAATAATTATTTCTTTATAATGTTGAAACTGGTAAATTATTAAGTTAACAGTTACTACTTTTCCAAGACCATAGCAGTTGCAAAACAACACATATTTAGATTTTTAGTAAATCATACTCTAACATTATTATTGGAGTTAACAGTTATTTCTTTATAATGTTGAAACTGGTAAATTATTCACATAGCAGTTACTACTTTTGCAAGACAACACATATTTAGACTTTTAGTAAATCATAGTCTAACATTACTATTGGAGTTAACAGCTATTTATTTCTTATGTTGAAACTATTATCTTCATTATTACAATGTATAATGCACAAAAGCTTTACTGTTTAAAATACTGTTTGAAATGCATTAAAGAATACAATGTTATTTTGTTATGCATCGACATTCCATGTAGAATTATAAGCAACAAACCTGTTCGGTTGATTATGAATATGATTAAGATTTTGGTCAAATTGACATGTGTGTTAAAACACCTCTCACATTAAGTAAAAAAAAAATGAGAGTTGCTCCATAACTTCTATTGAATAAGAAATATTTACTGTATAGTTCAATTTGACAATTAATGATTGGTATGATACGTAAACAGTTACTGTTAAGGAGTTATCTGTGGGCAAATTCATTGGAACATAGTAATCTTCCATGAGGTCCTCATTATGATGGTTACCCATAATTATACATACATGCCTCTTTGAATGTTACATACTATTGTGTTAATTACACGTCTGTATACTGTATGTTGTTATATATACATAATCATAATAGTATAATATTATGTTTGAATGAAATGTGATAACATGTATATATCATACCAGTTTTACCTACATACAATAAAGGATAATTCTGGAGATCTTACACATTGTCTTCTATTATTCCAGAAAATTAATAACCCATCAAACTAGAAATATCAAACATGAACTTTGAAAACTAAAAACACAAAGTTTATAGAAACAATTCTTATAATAATTAAAATAGAGACACTTTAGATATTAATAAGAGTGACAAAAGAATTTACCGCCTTTGAGCAATGACTTCATAACTGTTTATATGTATCTGCCTTTTATATGATTGGTTTATACAAGGACTTATATAACAAATATTAAAAAAGGAAAGCGAATTCCCCTATGCATGGTCTAATGAAGTCATGCTTAAAGTTCCGATAGATATTTTTCACGGGAGTGACACACTTGTCTTCTTATTGGAAATCAAAGATAAACAACAACAACAAAAATAATATAAAAATGAATGAAATTGCAATTAATTTTAAACATATGCTGCCTGAATTAATTAAAAAAAAACAGTCATATTTTCTTTTTTATTTTATAACACTATAACTTTATTATACGGAAACGTTATTCTTTTCTGTAACCTTTCCTAGTACCTAACATATATCGATTAAGGTCTAATATAAAAGCATCGAATTCCCTGCCTATCTCACAGTTCATATCACTCATATGTGTTTTACCAAATCACGTGGTTTACCTTTACAGACACAACTGACCAATCAGCATGCTCGTATGCTATTGTTATGAACACAACGGTCCTTTGCGGGACAATAGAACCATGGGCACTGTACAGACTAACTGTAACACTTAAAATCAATGAAGCAATGTTTACCAGTAAGAAATGTGCCGTTAGTCCAACTTTTCCGGCCTCTTCGTCATAGAATCGTCTATATACTGCATTTCCGGTGTCAGCTATCACTAATGAACAGAAAAAAAATTTATAAAAAAACTATAAAAAAAACTATCAGTGACATATCCACATTTTTTTTGTTATTAAGTCACTGAAATTATGACATCAACCAAGTAAAAAGGGTTGAATAAACATGTTTTTATAGAAAAATATAAAACCTACAACACTCGCTTAAATAAAAAAAAAGTTACATGTACTAGTTATGTTAAAATAGTCAACACAAAAACAACAGAAAACGCAGACTAGAAATTTTATTGAAATAGAGCAGTAACGTTAAGGTTCTCTAATTAAACCATTTCAGTATGAAAACGCAACACAGGAAGAGGGGGGCTTGTTTGCAAATGAAAAAAGTGACACCAATACAGGAGGTGCCAAATTATTCAATAATATCATCTCAAAGAAACAACCAATAACACCAACATACAATAATTACTGCAGGGTATGGATATATACGCTAGTGCTAAATATGTTGCCTTTTCATATCTCCTGAATGTAACTTGTTTCACAATCAAAGTAAAATAAATACATTTGAACTAAAAAAAGGACCAATAGCAGACAAAAGGTAGATCTGCTTACCTAATAACGATAGTATCCCAATCCTGAATGGGGCACTTGCTACAACCCTCACTGGGTTTTCACATTCATTACACTTGTAGTTCATCTCTTTCCAATTCTGAAAGATAATGTGCTAACATTTAAAGAGGCCTCTTTGAGGATCTTAGAAGTTCAACTGCACATTTATATCAAACATCATATATTATGGCTATTCTGTTCAATAATTCGTATTGTACTCTGTCTCTGAAGTGTACAATTCTTTAATTTTGTTGACCAAATACTAAATCGGGGCCAGCGATAAAATCACTCATTGGGCAAGTATCGGGTAACGCTAAAACTTTGACGAATTAAACGTTAAATGCCGACCTGTGTATTAACGAATTTCTCAGAAATAAGATAAACTACAAGGTCGACATCAGCTGTAATCTTCGAATGGGATCTACCTTATTGTGATTCAATAAACTTTCCATCATTACTGAATTAAAAGTTATAGGTGATGCATCTTTAAATGTTTATATTATATTAGTTATTATTCAATTTTAACTAGTTGTCACATGCATGTGTATATACGATGCACAGTGCACTTGTGAAGTAACTTTTACCACTATTCTAATATCATACAATCATTCATATATAAACTAACGTACCATGCCATCCGAGCGCCAAGCATAATGACGGCGGTACCTTATCAACAGTCTCAATTGACCTGACGCGACAGTGACTATAGCTCCGCCCACTAGCAACGTCGCAATGTTTGTCCTAGTAAATACTATGTAATACAATGTAGTGTTTACTTAGAGACGATTTTCTTGTCTTATGAAAAGGGTTTATATATCAACCAGTATCGATCGCTGATTGGAGTACAGACTTGTTTGATTGACAGCTGGCGTCGGGTCAATGACATGGCACATAACCTAAGAAACTCAAGTGAGCATTTAATATTTTTTCGTCAAGAGCAAAAATATAAACGGCAATGTATACTAAACAAAACAGCCAACCAGACACCTTAGATTTTGGTCGATATCTTAACTATCGGAATTTATCCAAATTTGGAAGGAAATAATTAAGACAAGCCAAACGTTGCAATATTGTATAACTCTATCTTTTTCAAACTTATCATATGTGTTGTTAAATTGTACATATATGGATAATGGAGTTCGTTTTACAATCTTATTGTTAAACTAAAATCATATACATAAAAAACTTACAACAAATATATAAAATTAACAAACCAGTACAAATCACATTAAATAATAAGAATAAAAATTAAGAACATGAAAATATAAACATGAAAAAAATATAATCAAACACCATATATGTTCAACACAAATGTTGTGTTAAACAATAAAAAGTGTTATACAATATTGCAACGTTTGGCCTGTCATAATTAAGAACAATATGTTACGGCAATTATCTAAAACAGTGTCCGTTCATCTTAATAAGATCAAAGTGAAATCGTAATTTTAATAGCAGTACTTTGCAAAATTAGTTTTAATTTTTACGAAAATAAATTTGAGTACTGTTGTCATTTCACAATGATCTTATTAATATAAACGGATAAAATGTTCAGACAATGACAAAAGAAATGACACCAGGTTACCGCTTTGGAAGAGTAAAACTGCACTATTTAAACTTTTCAAGTGTACGAAATAACAATTAAACCGTTCTTAAAAAAGTCGCAAATAAGTATCACTATTTGGTTTATTGTATAATGTATATATATAATGTAATCAAAGCCCAAAACATAAATTCTCACATATACTTACAACTATGACTGATGCAATATGAGCCTCTATTACAGCGTAGTATCCTCCACTGGCCCCTACCAGGTTCACGTCGAAATCAGTGACAGAGTGAGCTAATGATCCACCGATAACACCGCAGAAGTACACTAACATCACCTGTCACCATTTGTGGACTATTTCTAACGGCAACCCTAGTAACAACTGGAACAAGAGGTTTGCTAAAAGGTGGACATACTGAAACAAAAATTAACACTTTCGGTAAAACGTATATACGTATACTGGTGGAGATATCTGAATGACGGTTAAAAACACGTACTTGATTCCCACGAACAAACGACTCAGTGGAGATTTACAATCATTATTGTGTTTCTCAAGCATAAACACATTACAATTAGGTTTCATTTTACTGCTAACATTTAAAAAGTAAAATATTTATTTTTTTGAGTTTTCAGACCTAATTTGGTTTGGGTGTTCCTTTGAGCGAACGTTTATACGGGGAAAAACGGTTTACATCAGCTCAATGTTGTTAACATATTATACAGGTAAAATGTGGATTTTTTTACAAAGAAAGCAACGATATGTATAGACAAACCACATTTAAAATAAGACTATGACTAGTCAAACATGTAGCTCAAGTCGTTCCTAATTTTAGCTGATAAAGGAATCTGTGAAACATGTAGCTCAAGTCGTTCCTCAATGATAGCTGATAGAAGTATTTGTGAAACATGTAGCTCAAGTCGTTCCTCAATGATAGCTGATAGAAGTATCTGTGAAACATGTAGCTCAAGTCGTTCCTCAATGATAACTGATAGAAGGATCTGCGAAACATGTAGCTCAAGTCGTTCCTTAATGATAGCTGATGAAGGGATATGTGAAACGTGTAGATCAAGTCGTTCCTCAATGATATCTGATACATGTAGAAGGATCTGTGAAACATTTAGCTCAAGTCGTTCCTCAATGGTAGCTGATAAACCGATCTGTGAAACATGTAGCTCAAGTCATTCCTCAATGATAGCTGATAGAAGGATCTGTGAAACATGTAGCTCAAGTCGTTCCTCAACGTTAGCTGATATAAGGATCTGTGAAACATGTAGCTCAAGTCGTACCTCAATGGTAGCTGATAGAAGGATCTGTGAAATATGTAGCTCAAGTCGTTCCTCAATGATAGCTGATATAAGGATCTGTGAAACATGTAGCTCAAGTCGTTCCTCAATGATAACTGATAGAAGGATCTTTGAAACATGTAGCTCAAGTCGAACTTCACTGATAGCTGATAGAAGGATTTGTGAAACATGTAGCTCAAGTCGTCTCTCAATGATAGCTGATAAAAGTATCTCTGAAACATGTTGCTCAAGTTGTTCTTTAATGGTAGCTGATATAAGGATCTGTGAAAAATGTAGCTCAAATCGTCCCTCAATGATAGCTGATAGAAGTATCTGTGAAACAAGTAGCTCAAGTCGTTACTTAATGGTAGCTGATAAAGGGATCTGTGAACCATGTAGCTCAAGTCGTTCCTCAGTGATAGCTAATAGAAGGATCTGTGAAACATGTAGCTCAAGTCGTTCCTCAATGGTAACTGATAGATGGTTTTGTGAAACATGTAGCTCAAGCCTCAATGATAGCTGATAGAAGTATCTATGAAACATGTAGCTCAAGTCGTTCCTCAATGATAACTGATAGAAGGATCTGTAAATCATGTAGCTCAAGTCGTTCCTAAATGGTAGCTGATAAATGGATCTGTGAAACATGTAGCTCAAGTCATTCCTCAATGGTAGCTGAAAGAAAGATCTCTGAAACATGCAGCTCAATTCGTTCCTCAATGGTAGCTGATAGAAAGACCCGTGAAACATGTAGCTCTAGTCGTTCCTCAAAGGTAGCTAATAAATTGATCTGTGAAACATGTAGCTCAAGTCATTCCTCAATGGTAGCTGAAAGAAGGATCTGTGAAACATGTTGCTCAAGTCGTCCCTCAATGATAGCTGAAAGAAGGATCTGTGAAACATGTAGCTCAAATCGTTCCTCAATGGTAGCTGATAGAAGGATCTGTGAAACATGTAGCTCAAGTAGTTCCTCAATGATAACTGATACATGTAGAAGGACCTGTGAAACATGAAGCTCAAGTCGTTCCTCAATGGAAGCTAAAAGAAGGATCTACGAAACATGTAGCTCATGTCGTTCCTCAATGATAGCTGAAAGAAGGATCTGTGAAACATGTAGCTCAAATCGTTCCTCAATGATAGCTGATAGAGGAATTTGTGAAACAAATAGCTCAAGTCGTCCCTCAATGACAGCTGATAGAAGTATCTGTGAAACATGTAGCTCAAGTCGTTCCTTAATGGTAGCTGATAAAGAGATCAGTGGAACATGTAGCTCAAGTCGTTCCTCAATGATAACTGATAGATGGATCTGTGAAACTTGTAGCTCAAGTCGTTCCTCAATTAAAGCTGATAGAAGGATCTGTGAATCATGTAGCTCAAGTCGTTCCTCAATGATAGCTGATAGAAGTATCTATGAAACATGTAGCGCAAGTCGTTCCTCAATGATAACTGATAGAAGGATCTGTGAAAAATGTATCTCAAGTCGTTCCTCAATGGTAGCTGATAAAAGGATCTGTGAAACATGTAGCTCAAGTCGTTCCTCAATGGTAGCTAATAGAAAGAGCCGTGAAACATGTAGCTCAAGTCGTTCCTCAATGGTAGCTGATAGAAGAACCCGTGAAACATGTAGCTCAAGCCGTTCCTCAATGATGGCTGATAAAGGGATCTGTGAAACGTGTAGCTCAAGTCGTTCCTCAATGATAACTGATACATGTAGAAGGACCTGTTAAACATATAGCTCAATTCGTTCCTCAATGGTAGCTGAATGAAGGATCTGTGAAACATGTAGCTCAAGTCGTTCCTCAATGGTAGCTAATAGAAAGACCCGTGAAACATGTCGCTCAAGTCGTTCCTCAATGGTAGCTGATAAAGTCTCTGTGAAACATGTAGCTCAAGTCGTTCCTCAATGGTAGCTGAAAGAAGGATCTTTGTAACATGTAGCTCAAGTCGTTCTTCAATGGTAGCTGATAGAATAACCCGTGAAACATGCAGCTCAAGTCGTTTCTCAATGAAAGCTGATAAAGGGATCTGTGAAACGTGTAGCTCAAGTCATTCCTCAATGATAACTGATACATGTAGAAGGACCTACTACCACCACTACTGCTACTTCTACTACTACTTCTACCACCGCTACTACTACTACTACCATATCACCACCGTCATTACTACTACTACTACAACTTCTACTACTACTACTACTACTTCTACTACCACCACTTCTACTACTACTATTACCACCACCACCATCACAACTACTTCTACTACTGCAACCACTACCTACACTACCACTACTACTACTACTACCACCACCACCACAATCACCATCACCACTACCACTACTACTACTACTACTACTACTACTACTACTTCTACCACCGTTACTACTACTACTACTACTACTACCATATCACCACCGTTATTACTACTACTACTACTACTATATTTACTACTACTACTACCATCACCACCACCACCACTACTGCTACTACCACCACCACCACTTCTACTACTACTACCATCACCACCGTAACTACTACTACTATTACTACTACTACTACTACTACTACTACTTCTACTACTACTACTACTACTACTACTACTACTACTATTACTACTATAACTTCAACCACCACCATCACCATTTTACGCTATATGTGTTTACATTCACACGCATTAGTTTGCAATGTATATATGTAATTTCATATGTACTTATTTAACATATTGACATGCGTAATTTGCTTATTATATACAATAAGTTTATATTATTACAATAAAATATCAACATACTTTGTTTCAGAAACGGTCCATTACGATAGTGTAACTATGGACAGGTATGCTTTGCATTAAACTTAAAGCATCATTTGTAACAGACAATTCTTTATCAATTGTGTCATTGTATTTGTTATCGGACAATTTTAGCTATATACATGTATAGCCTCGACGTGCCGTTATTCCACCTTTGTGTACGGACACTTCCAGCATTGTTCTAAATATATACTTTTAGTATTGGTTATAGTGAATTGCCATACACCTTACAATGCGAAAAACATATATAGCACGCCCATTAACAGCCATAGGCGTGATATATATATATATAGTCTGGTCTGTACATTTATGTCTTGGTTATTCCAAAATAATTATCTCCATATATATACATATATATATATATATATATATATATATAGTAGAAAGAATTATCATTTGACAGTGCTAAAACTTATAACAAGATATCCTTAGCTAGCTTTCATCAGAAGACAAAAATAAAAGAAAACAACAACAAAACAACAACACAAGAACAAGAAATACTGCAGACAGACTGAGAAACCTACTGCAAAATATAACAAACTAAATCTTTTTAACTATATAAACTACAAATGCGCGTGGACCCATATGACGGTTGTATCCCATAAATGTGTTGTTTTAGAAAAGGTAGAAGCACATATAAGCAACAAGTTGTTAAAATTATTGTGACCTACGTAACACAGAGGTAGTCTGTCTGCAGTATTTTAGATATATAGAAAAGTGTTTGTTCTTGTGTTGTTGTTTTGTTGTTTTCTTTTATTTTTGCTCCTGAAAGGTGTTTTGTTATACGTATGATTCTCCCTATCATGTATAAGTATATATATATATAAATCTACAGATACAACAAATTGTAAAAGTGTTATCAATAATAGATGATATAGATTAATATAAAGTTGGTATTATCCAGCATTTACGTATATAAAGAAAAATATTAACAGTTAATAATAGGTATCAACTGATTTACTTTCAGGAAACCCGAAGATCAATATAAAACACTTAACTCTGACACACCAACGGAGAAAATGTATTTAGCATTTAATCAGGAACAAGGTTACTAAATCTATATTATGTGTTCATATGTAAACATATATCTTCTATACACATGTTTGTTATAGATATATGGCATTTCTTGCAAATGTATAAACATAAAATTAAGTCTTGTAAAATAATAAACAAAACAACGACAAAAGTACTTCTTACAATATCTGCACTAAATTGTATTTATTTGCAAATGAGGATGTATATTTATACATATAATTATTTTTTAGCCTATGGTGGGTTGAATGTTTAAAGTGATATTTTTTCCAGCAGAAGAACAAACTAATGAAGATGACAGAAACTTTTATGTTAATCTGAAGCTGAACATATAATAAATTTTACGTTTGAAAACAAATATTTAACGCATTACATAGTGTATAGTGCATATACATTATATATTTATTTGACCTGACGTATAACGACTATCGGTCAAGTGCCGGTGTTATTACTAGACCGGATCCATCTGTCCGGTAAATACAATATAGTGCTTGCTAATACACCGTCAGCTTGTCTAAGAAAATTGGCGGCGCTCAAACCAATATCGAAAGCTGAATGGATCACATCCCTTTTTGATTGACGGTCTATGTCAGATCAATGGTTACACGCGTATATGTGTCATACGAGATTATTACACTTGAACAGTTTTACCAGAATCATAAACAAAGGAGTGATATTTACAAGTGGTTGAATAACATATATTAATGTTATAAAGACGTTAAAAAATATGTTAAACAAATATCATGATTTAATAAGAATCGATCATATATGAAACACATTTATTGACCATTTGGAATAAGAAAATGTGCATCATTTCCTTTATATTTGTATTCATGTAATCCATTTGTAATTGCATATAGTCATGTAATACTGTTTTTATCTTATATGTAATGTATATGGTCAACGAACCGAAAATACGGTTACACTGCCGACCTTATATTGTGTATGGAATGTTCATGCTCAATACAAAATAATATACAACATATCAGTAATAATTGACTACATATGGTAGCATGTAATATGGTACGGTCTCATCTTTTAACATCGTTTCGTTTTTTCCCCAAAGTTGTTTGGCCAATATTGCGATGTTTTGATGAATACAACATCTACGTAAACCTGGCATAATCAAGTGTGCAAGACCAACCTATAAGGCATGACTTGGATCAGAGCCACTGTCGTACATGATATGTTTACCACCTTGACAATGAACTACAATTGCTGCACCCATATACACATAGCCCCATGTTTCGTCTGATGGTGTTATCATTTGTTTCGTTACATGTGGATTAAAATTCAACAATGTATTAATATTAATATATAAACGATACAAAACATGTTTATGTTTATTTACATAATATGGTTACAATAGTATCGTATATAACTCACAGATATTTTTACTTAAGCAATTGTATATATATCAACACAATTTCAATAACACTATCTCGATGTTTGTGCCAATAAGTAAAATGTCGCCATTTTAGTGAGAGTTTGATGAACATTTGTATTTTTTTTACACAGAATAAAATAAGAGTAGTTTTATCATTTGCTTAACATAATTACTGAACAACCACAGAAAGACTGAAACAGTTCCACCGATGTAAATATCGTAAACATTTATCATAATTATATAATAACAGTTTCCAAGTTTTGAACAAAAATGAAACACAGCTTTTTTAATATTCTAATGGAATAATGTCTCCATTTTGTTTCATACATTTCTAATTTGTCATTTTAATAGAGCTATTTCTTGTTTTATCTTGATTCTTCTTTCCATATATTTGTTAACAAATATATTTTAGAACTCATTTTTTATTTGCTTGTACATTTAAGAATAAAGTTTTATAAATTGAAGTAATTATGCTACAATTTATTTGTTATAATTCCAAATGGAATTCTTTCTTTGTATATATTCTATATTAAAGTTGATATCGCTTAAATATATTCTTAAATATGTCAAAATGTCTTTACATGAAACCATTCACAGAACAAACTGATTTAACCATTACAATTCCCTACAAATTTGAATTAACTACATGTAGCATCAATTATGCGTTGGTTCAGATTATTCGTATCAAGTTTTTGCATTGAACGTTCTTAATGTTTGATGACATGTGAATTTTATTGGAATAGTGCATATCTTCTTCTAGTCCAACTGAAGATGTTGAAAGTCTGACTCCAATTTAATTTCGGTTAGATTATAGGATTTCGTTCTTTCTTTCATCGATACCTATATATAATTGATTTATTTGTTTTATAACAGTAGTTTTTGAAATAGGTCAACAGAGCCTTAGTTACCGATTGGTTCATGTTTTAATCATTCTTTCCATCATGTTTTATACTTGGTATCACTTGGTTGTACCTTAGAAATTATGAACTAGATACTCTATATAAAGTTTTAAATTCGTTCAAACGATAAAGCCTTTCCCGCCCCCCCCTTAAATATATAAAGTATAAGTGTGTTCCTATTTCACACCAATTATTGTAGAAAACGAATGTAGACTATAGTTATATGTGTGGTATCCAATGGAATTTCTTTATTTGTGTGCCTTTTACTATCAAACTTGGTGATCCTTATGAATTTTCTATTTTGACGAAATGAAATATTAGAATGTTTCAATGAATCAGATCTAAATAAAAATTATAATACATTTGGAAATATTTAACTTTAGTACAGATATATTATTATAAATATGTATAATATTGGTCACCGTTTCAAATAAGTGTTATAACCGCCTATTCCCTGAAGAGGACCTCATTGAAAATTGAATTTCGTCATCTTCTATAAATAAGTACTTATTTACTATACTCTCAAACTTACTGAAGAATATATTAATATTAAATATTGTATTTGTATAATTAATATACAAAGTTACTATTAATTTCCACATAACTACAGTAACTAATATGCTTAGACGGATGCAGTACAGTTGGTACATGTATGGTGTAAGTCCGTCACGTCCAATGTCGTGTGTTCGATTCTAGTCTCGCCTTGATTGCTTCTCAAAATAAAAACGCTCAGTTTTGAATTTAGAAACGGACATCAGACCATTTATTGGACTGATATTAATTAACTTTTGTCATTATAATATCAGAAGAAAGGAGATTAATAGTAAACACATGAGTTAAGCATATTCCTGAATTGCAGTTTGTATATATTTAACTGATTACGGGATTGCGTTACAACATGATATTTATATTATTTTAACGACGTTTTTTCTCGTCATAATATCGAATAATGAAAAAAAAAACTGTTCATATATGGGACATCATTGTGCCTAAAAAATATTGCTTATTATAGCTTAGTTTAGTAAATAGTATATTGTTAATAAGGGGAATCACTCTTACGATGAATTGTTAATAAACGTAATTGTATGGTCCCTACATGGACTGTAGTTGTTAAACAAATGACAAACTGTTACCGTTTACTCGGATTTAAAACTATATAGATATATCACATCAACTTTTATTAACTTTGAATAATAGTTTTCATGATATGTATATGATGTTACATTGTAAGTGAGTATGTAAATAAGCAAAGGGATATACAGCATGCAGCCGATCACACTGTCGCTTCCATGCAAATTGACATAGCTACAATACAATGAAACGGCTTGATTATGTTACGACTATGATTTACCTTAGCACCTTAGCAAAAATTAAATATATTTTATCATTCTAAAGAAGTTACTTTCAATGTTCTTTACTTTAAATAACACATATTCTATTAAGCTTTGTTAAGTAATACACCGCGCTGTTTAATGTTATGTAAACTTTACTACGTTTTATGTTTTATATGTATGATATGATGTCCGTTAATAGTTTTTGTAAACAGGTAAAATAATCTGTTTGCATTACAAACCAACTGCCTTCTATTGTGTATTTGCTGAGCCGTGCTAAATGCATATCAGTTTACAATTCACAGTTCATAAATATACTAGAGTTCTGATATGTTGAGCGTACATTCAAGTAATGTAGTTCGTAGTGGACATGTGTTCCAGCCTACGTTCGAATATAAATTTGTCTTACCGTGCCCCATTGTGCGCCCATCTTTTCATTTGATTGATATACAACTAGTAGCATATTAATTTTAGGAAGATTAAAAGGTAATTTTAACATTTGTCATTGCCACATTCAGAGTTTATTTTAAGATACACATCGGGCAATAAAAACTAAGCTGTTGGATACTTTTTTGTTTGGGGGATGGTTTGATTTATTAAGTGTATTGTACTAAATATTAAACATGTTTTATAAGTCTTGACATAGATATATGAATACGTTGAAGTTTAAATTAGAACACCACACATGGCTCGAACCGCTTATCTGGTCCCAGTCGAATTGCTACTTAATTTCTATAATTCTACTTCCGGAAGCTAGAACATCGATGGCTGTAAGAGTCGAACTAGAAACTAATAAGTCCAGCCAACATATTGACCTGTATTTTTGCACCCTTTGTTCCAACTATTTTATCCAGTCCCGTCGGGTTCGAGCCATCAAAGATCTTCTGTATTAATTTTGTTTTTAATCATGATATACTTGGAATGTGTTCAATACTCAGATGCAACCGATATAACTCAGGAAATAATATATGATTTGCACTTGCTGTCGAAGAGAAGATCTGTCATATATTATGTTTTTCTTTAGACTTACAAGACTTATGCACTTTATTTCAACACAGTAGTCTTAGCATGATTATGCTGTTGTGATGTATCTTCATATTTACATAATACTTTAAAATGAAAATTTGCAGTGTGTCCCTTTAAAGTACTTTAGTTGGCTTATAAATGTGAATGGCTGACATATTACGCAGCAGTTACACAGATATCTTTGTTTTGATTGGTTATATAGTGTACTGCAATTATCTAAAGCTTGGTATTCCTATTTTTTGTTTCATGTTTAATGAATTGAACACTAAAACATTCACAAAATATTTCATACAGATAATATCGTGTTAGCACGCTATTTAAACACGCGATATGTTTTAAAATAGATATTAAACAATACAATGTGCAAAGTCATTCATATCTAGATCAAAACTTACGAAACAACAGTGAAGAACGCGGACGTTATTGCAACAAAAACAAGGTTAATGTTGGTTGTCATGGTTGTCACTGTCTGTAAACATGTCGATTATGTTATTATAGGGATTAGAGTACGTGGTTTTGCTATGGTTTCAAATAAACAAAAACGTTGAACTTTAGTTAAACTAATCGTTTCTGCAATGAAAACAAGACAATAATACGTCTATCAGTTACATATTCTTTTATCTTGACAATATGTTTATGCTATGGTGACATGGTTCTGAAATCTTGATATTCACGTAACCACTTCATTAATCGACATTAGGTACATGTTAAGTCGACATCTCACTTAGAATTGTCAGTTAATGCACTGCCCTGCCGATAGCTTCTTCGTTACTGTCCTGATGTCAACATCGAGTGTCTTCACTGATATTGCCTTATTCATTTGAAAAAGTGACTGACTGAAGGTGATTATAAATTATCAACATAATGAATGAGCTGTCAACATTATACGGTCCTGATGTCGACATAATGAAGTGGATATTCGACTATCGGACTGACAGAACTATGCCATCATAATATGATTACATGTTCCACTATGTACATGTACAGGGGTGAATGACTGTAGTTAGTAGTATTATACTTGTGTTGTATTTGGCGACCGACTCACGATCGCTAAAATGAAACACTCTTTTCTCTTTATCTATATTTTGGGTAGATCCGCCGGTGACGCGTCTGGCTGTGAATTCAATTGTAATGAGGTTGAATTATCACATAGTCATTATCTCTGTGATGATTGGTTATGAACATTGCTCTTTGGTCCATTTGTCTCCTATCGCTATATGTGTTGGTATTTACTCATTTATTTGCAAAGGTATGGTGTTTCTTGTACCATTTATTAGCCTGATAGATATTTGGAACGATGATTATGTTTACACATTTAATCTAATTATTTGCAATAAAGGTTACGTGTGCATGGCCATCATCCCACGTTTAGTGTTTGTTAAAGTACCGGGTTCATGCTATGAGGGTCATGCGTTCAACCCACCACCACAACCAGGTGTTGTGACCTTGAGCAAGACACGTTATTTGCGTATGCTTAATACTGGTTCTACAAGGATATCTATATATAAATTTAAAACAACAATTTCACCATTCTTCGAGTTTAATTCTATAGCCTTAACTCAAGTAATAGTATGTTCATTTACTTTATGTGTTGTTATCGTCCATTGTAGACGTGTTTTTTTATTTCCTTAAAAAAAAAAATTCTTTAGATTTGCAGTAAATAACCGACCTTTACCTTAATGTAATCTTTGTTAGGTAAATATTAAGTATGAAAAACATAGTTGGGAAATACCCTACCTGCTCGACAAATATCATATTTCCTACTGTCCTAAATTACCGACGACACTCGGGGGCATTTCAAAATGAGTATATAAAATATTAACGATCCTATTAAACACAATATTTTGCTTAATTTCAAGTTTGTTATTCACAGTCAGCGATACATGAAAAAACGATTACCGAAAGAATATATCTTTAAATAATATATTTAAACAGTTGCTATAACACATAATAACTTTTACAAAATCCCTAGATTTACAGCAGTAATATTGCAGACAACAGTTCGGCGTTTCGAACTCTTTCATGAATGGTGAAGTAATTTGGACACACTGGCTTAAATAATACATAGGCATATCAAATAATAAACCGGGTTATCGTTCATCAAGATAGCATTAAGTATTGTATTGACAGAAACAAAACAGGATGTATTAACTATGTACATGGGGTCATAAACTTCAAACGACTGTTGTAGGTACTTCTATTTTAAAGTTGTCGGTGCGACACTGAACTCAATAATCATTAAGTTGTAGCTATACTGGTAAAACCATACCATTGTTATGGACAGAGATTATATTTTTTAACGTGGTTGCAGTATTTGTATTGCGTTGTATTGAGCGGCTACGACTATATCACGACGTTGTATACTTGATATTATAAGTGAATCGCTGGGCCCGATTAGCTCAGTCGACTGAGCGTCTGACTATCAATCCAGGAGTCGTGAGTTCGAATCCCCCGCCCGGCAACAGTCTGATTGATATACGACATTGTGTCTCATTATCATTCGTCTCTCACCACTGATTCAAGTGGGAAAGTTATCAGTTACTTGCGAAAATTGGGTGTGCTCGAGTACTGGTTTATCCAAGGAAACAGTGGTTAGGTTAACTGATCGTCTGTTAGTCCTCGATGGCATAAGAATGACGCTAAATATTCAATCAATCAATCATAATAATTATATTATGCCGCACTCGTATAACTACAAGGAAAGTATTTAATTGTAACGTTGATTGTTAAGTTGACTTTGTAACTAATAATTAGTTTTGGGTTATTACAGTATGTCTGTCCTGTATGGCCTGTGAAGAAGTTCACGGTCAATTAGGTGATCATTGTCATTTATAGAATGAAATGACAGATCAATATCTGCGGTTTAGTTAAAATATCTCCATTTAGTATATTTTCCTTTTGTGTTGTATAGCATTGACACAGCTAATATAAACAATAGTTCATTCTATATGCATTTATCATTTTGAAACAAGACAGTGTCTCGTAGGTTTTCATTTTAAAATAACGTCAATTATAGCAGAACGTAATTGTGTATATGGGTCTTCGGTGGCCGAGTGGTCTAATGTGTCTTTCAAGATCACTTACCTCTCACCGGTAAGGTCGTACGTGTCAGTTCGAGTCCTGCTCTCTCCAAAAACTTTATGTGAGAAAGTGTGCCAGTTACTGGCGGAAGGAACGTGGTTCTACTCAAATTCATTCTGATATGCCATATATTAGTTATAATGTGTTGAAAATGGCGACGTTAAACCCAATTCGCAAAAATATATGTATATATTGTTCATTAATACTAATACAAGCAAGTCCAAACAGTCAATTATGAAAAGTATTAATAACCTTTAAGATGTTTCAATCAGTCTGGTGTATATTTCTTTTATAGAGCCAAAATTGGACGAGAAATCACCGAGACAAGTCTGGGTTCGAACCCAGGACATCATGCGTAAGCGACCAATACTTTAACCACACTACAATGTATACCTTTATTGTAATGCTATTAATGTTTTTACATATAAATATGTTTTAATGTTCTATTTCAAATAGTGGCTTATATCAATAAATCACGTAAAAGTTATTTTTGGAAATTACTCAGTGATACATAATTGTTGCTTTGAAGCATCCATTAGTTTAGTAGCTACCTATGTTGATCCGACGAATCCAGTTCGGCACAAACCTGCCAGTAACATTGTTTATTCATATTTCATAAGAACGTACTTGAGATATTGGATACTACCTTATGTATTGTTAATTAAGTATTGTTAACAAATATGAAGATTAAAGTCTAGATTGTTAGGTTATGTTTCGTTACAGAACGTTTCGACATTAGTTCAAACAGACGAAGTGAATTAAAGGTAATAAAGGTAGTTATATCATATATCACATATACACAAAGTAAATTCCCGCGGAGTTATGAATAAGCACTGCCCATGATAAACAAACTCCAGTTATTTATTAAGGAAACGGAGACATAATAATAATAAATACTAATAATAAGAATGATATATGAATTTCCTGATCGAAACATTTTTGTGTAATTTAAAGAGCAAATCCAGATTATGCCATTTTGATAATCATAATGCAGTCCGTTAATTTGTAAAAGTGGTTTACATTATAACAAGTAGAAGTTCTCTTTAAAAAAAGATGTTATTATTATTATTAATAAAAGTATGTTGTTGTTGTTGTATGGTGTTTAGCGTCGCTTTCAACAATTTTTCAGTCATATCGCGACTTGAGACAGTATTCTGAGCGCTGTCACACTGGAGTATCATGCAGCAGACACATGGTATGATACCCCACCAAGTCACATTATACTGACACCGGGCCAACAAGACCTAGAACTGTCCTCTAAATGCTAAGCGCCAAGCGAGGAAGCTTCTAGTACCATTTTTAAAATCTTTGGTATGACCTGGCCGGGGATCGAACCCACGACCTTCCGCATGCGAGGCGGGCGCTCTATCACTAGACCACGCCGCGGTCTGTAATAAAAGTAAGAGTAGTTGTAAGAATATAAGTAGTAGGAGTAGTAGATGTACTAGTACTAATGATATTATTATTTTTTAGTTGTAGTAGTAGTAGTTATAGTAGAAATATAAGTAGTAGTGATAGAAACGGTAGCGGTAAAAGTAGTAGTAGTAGTGGTAGTAGTAGTAGTAGTAATAGTAGATGTAGGGGTACGTGTAGTAGTAGTAGTAGATGTAGTTGTACGTATGATATTATTATTTTTTAGTAGTAGTACTAGTTATAGCGGAACTATAAGTAGTATTGATAGAAACGGTATAGGTAAAGGTAGTAGTACTAGTGGTAGTAGTAGTAGTGGTGATGGTAGGGGTACATGTTATAGTAAAAGTAGATGTAGCGATAGTGGTAGTAGTGATAATAGCAGTAGAAGTAGTAGTAACAATAACAGAATGTAAAGCAGTTGTAGTAGTAGTAGAAGTGGCTGTTGTAGTTGTAAACTTTATGGGGGTGTCGGTAGTAGAGGCTGTAGTGGTATTGGAACAAATAGTATTTATAACAGTAGTTGTATCAGTAGTGGTGGAAGTACTATTGCTATTAGCGGTAGTAACATCAGTGGAAGTAGAAGTAATAGTAGTTGTAGTAATGGTAGTAGTAGTTGTAGCAGTAGTATAAGTATTTGTAAAAGTAGTAGTAGTAGTAGTAGTAGTTAAAGTAACGGTAGTAGTAGTAGTAGCAGTAGAAGTTGTAATAGTAGCAGTGGTAGTAGTGTTATTTTTGGTACAAGTAGTTGTATAAGTAGTATTATTGGTAGTAGTGGTAGGAGTAGTAGTAGTAAAAGTAAAGGTAGTAGTAGAAGTGGTAGTAGTATTTGTAGTACTAGTGGTTGTAATATTAGAAGTAGTAGTAGTAGTAGCAGTAATAGAAGGAGAGAGACGAGGATTAGTAGTAGTAGTAATAGAAGTAATTGTAGTAGTAAAAGTAGAAGTAGTAGTTTTAGTTTTATTTGTAGTAACAGTAGTAGTTGTATTACATATAGTGGTAGTAGTAGTAGTATTAGAAGTGGGAAAAGAAGTAGAGTAGAAGTTGTTGTATTAGTAGTAGAAGTAGTAGTAGTAGTAGTAGTAGTAGTAGTAGTAGTAGTAGTAGTAGTAGTAGTAGTAGTAGTAGTAGTAGTAGTAGAAGTAGTAGTAGTAGTAGTAGTAGTAGTAGTAGTAGTAGTAGTAGAAGTAGTAGTAGTAGTAGTAGTAGTAGTAGAAGAAATATAATTAGCAATAATAGAAGTAGTAATAGTACTTGTAGTAATAGTAGTGGTGGTAGAAGTCGTAATAGTAGGAGCAGAAGAAGAAGTTGTTGTAGTAGTAGTAGTAGTAGTAGTAGTAGAAGTAGTAGTAGCAGTAGTACATTATTGTAGAAGTAGTAGTAGTAATAGTAGTAGAAGAGTATGGAGTACATTTTGTAGGTGAAATAGTAGTGGTGGAAGTAGTGATAATAGTAGTACTAATAATAACAGCAGCAGCACTAGTAGTAGTAGTAGAAGTAGAATAGTGGTAGCAGTTGTGGTGAAAGTAATAGTAGTGGCAGTAGTAGTTGTAGTGTCAGTAGAAGTAGTAAAATATTATTATCATTATTATTATTGTTATTATTATTATTATTATTAGTTGTAGTAGTGATAATTGATTTCCTAGTTTAAAACATGGATCAGCATAACCGCACCCTTAATCGCATAGAAAGAAAAACGATACGACAATCCTTAGTTAGGCATCGTAACTAGGATTTCATGTTGAATACAGCAAATCGTCAATCGCATTGTATTGTGCACAAATAATACGCTACAAAACATATCATGTCAGCACGCCATTGCGATATTAGTACTGCACCTTAACAATACAATATGTATTGTCAATTATATCAAGATCAAGATAAGAACAATTTTAGTTCTGATATACAATACTTTATTTCAACTATCAAAAGGCAGGGTATAAAACCTACATAGAAACACAATAAACATAATCTTTTTAAAACGTACACGATAACATTGAGCTGAATGAAATTTTTAACATATGAAGAAAAATCTATCCTTAGTCAAAAATAACTTATTATAAATATTAACGTCCTTTTGTATTGTAATGTATATGACAACTTGTGAACAAACATATACCTTTGTACTTTTAATGAATTATGAATAGGTATGGGTGAAATTAGATAATTTAAATTATTAAAATAAGTTTAGGTTATAAACTTAAATGGCGACTCTATAAAATAAGACTGGTATTTTATTGAAAATGATAAGTCTGTGTGTGTAAAAGTGTACAAACAAGTTACGTGTCCAATTTAATGAAAACACCCATGATTCCATCCTCATTTAATACGCCCAGCTTTCACGTATATAGCCAGTTCTGCAACAACGACATTGACATAAATAAAACAATACCAAATATTGATCAACGTAAGCCGGATAGTGCACTAAAACACATAGTACTACTACTACTACTACTACTACTACTACTACTACTACTACCATTTCTACTTCTACTACTACTACTTATGCAACCAATACTTCTAATGCTTTTACTTAAATTAATTCTACTACTACTACTACCACCACTACTACTACTACTACTTATACTACTACTATAACCACCACCACCACCATCACTACTACTTCTACTACTACAACCACTACCACTACTACTACTACTACTACCACCACCATCATCACCACCACCAATTCTACTACAACTACTTCTACCACCGCTACTACTACTACTACCATATCACCACCGTCATTACTACTACTACTTCTACTACTATTATTACTACTACTTCTACCATCACCACAACCACCACCACTACTACTACCACCACCATCACCACTTCTACTACTACTATTACCACCACCATTACTACTACTAGTAGTAGTACTACTACGGATGCTACTACTACTACGACCTTTACTACTGCTACTGCTGCTGTTACTGCTGCTATTGTTATTTCTGCCACTGAGTACTCTACACGCACGCACAAATATAAATGCTTCTTTTGTGTTTGCTTCTGTCACTACTACTTTTGTTTTAATGCACGTGTATGCACGCACATGCACCAACGCTGCACTCACATACAAGCGCATGCCCTCATTCACTCACACACATAGACACGCTCCTACTCTACTCGTACACAAAAAAAAATGATCTATAAATAGTATCGTCAAATCGGATTGTTTACATTACAAAAGTATTAGTTTATAACATTAAAATTCATAATGAAAAAAAAGTTTTTTGAAAAAAAAGTTTTTGCAGAAATTCACTGTGTTGTGTTTTATGTTTTATGCAACTTTGTTCTGTTTGATGCAACTTTGTTTTGTTGTATGTAATTATGTTCTGTTTTAAGTAGCTATGTTCTATGTACATGTAACTTTGTTCTGTTTTATGTAACTTTGTTCTGTTCTATGTAACTTTGTTCTATTCTTTGTAACTTTGTTCTGTTTTATGTGACTATGTTCTGTTCTATGTACATGTAACTATGTTCTGTTGTATGTAGCTATGTTCTGTTGTATGTAACTTTGTTTTTTTTTCTATGTAGCTATGTTCTGTTCTATGAATCTATGTTCTGTTCTCTATGTAACTTTGTTCTGTTCTCTGTAATTTTGTTCTGTTCTATGTTACTTTGTTCTGTTTTGTGAAACTTTGTTCTATTTTAGGTAACTATGTTCTGTTTTATGTAGCTATGTTCTGTTTTATGTAACTTTGTTCTATTTTTAAGCTATTCGGGACTGGAACATTCTTCTAAGATATGTATATAAGGGAAAAACTCATTGAGAGGATGAAATGTACAGAACAAGCAGATTGTATTATTTTTATAGTGTCAATTATTTTAATACTTCTGCAAAGTATTCAATATTTTTTCCGTGATATGCATGCATATTATCATTCAAGTTTTTCTGCGATAATAAATTTAGAGGTAAATATTTGATATAATCTCTGATAACAATAACACACATTGATGTAAGGAAATTTAAAATCTCAAATGAACTACAAATAGTTATCCTTTTTGTTTTAATTATAACTAACATAATGTATAGCTCTTCCCGGTTATATAAATTCCATAAAGCTTCTACAGCCAATATATTGAGACCTTCATTTTTTTCATAAGGACCCCATTTGAAATAAGCTGTAAAACTAAATAGGTTATTTTGTGTAATATATATGTCTCACATATGTGTACCTATTGTACAGTATCGTACTATAATTGATATTTATGAAAACTATGTACTTCTGTAATTGTATTTTTGTGATAATTATCTCTGATAATTGTTTGTATTTCATGACATATATTCACGAATCAATCTATCTTTAATAGTTTAAATAAAAGTTTTAGAATCTGAACTTTTAGGTTTAGCGGATTATATTAAAAAGGCGAACTGAGGTCACTGAAAATTGAAACACTAAACATGATCATGAATAATATCCTGACTAAAGTATACTCTTCTTATATGAAGTATTTGAGCCATTGTTCTACTACGATTGAAAAAGGGTCAGTTAGGTACATCAGAAAGGTGCAACTTTCTCAAGATCTGGAGCAAGTTCATCCTCCGGATTACTTTCTCAGGTTCTGAATCAAGTTCATCCTCCGGATTACTTTCTGAAGTTCTGGAGCAAGTTCATCCTCCGAATTACTTTCTGAAGTTCTGGAGCAAGTTCATCCTCCAGATTACTTTCTCAAGTTCTGGAGCACGTTCAACATCCGGATTACTTTCTGAAGTTCCGGGGCAAGTTCATCATCAGAATTACTGTCTCAAGGTCTGGAGCACGTTCATCTTCTGAATTAATTGTTCAAGTTCTGGAGCAAGTTCATCCTCCGGATTACTTTCTGAATTTCTGGGGGCAGGTTCATCATCCGGATTACATTCTGAAGTTCTAGAGCACGTTTATCCTCCGGATTACTTTCTCAAAGTCTGGAGCAAGTTCATCCTCCGGATTACTTTCTGAAGTTCTGAAACAAGTTTATCCTCCAGATTACTTTCTCAAAGTCTGGAGAAAGTTAATCCTCCGGATTACTTTCTCAAGGTCCGGAGTAAGTTAATCATGCAGATTCTTTCTCAAGGTCTGGAGCACGTTCATCCTCCGGATTACTTTCTCAAGGTCTGGAGCAAGTTCATCATCCGGATTACTTTCTCAAGTTCTGGAGCAAGTTCATCATACGGATTACTTTCTCAAGTTCTGGAGCAAGTTCAGCTTCCGGATTACATTCTGAAGTTCTGGGGCAAGTTCAACATCCGGATTACTTTCTCAAGGTCTAAGGCAAGTGCTTCCTCCGGATTACTTTCTGAAGCTCTGGGGTAAGTTCATCATCCGTATTACTTTCTCAAGGTCTGGAGCAAGTTCACCCTCTGGATTACTTTCTCAAGGTCTGGAGCAAGTTCATCCTCAGGATTACTTTTTGAAGTTATGGAGCACGTTTATCCTCCGGATTTCTTTCTGAAGTTCTGGAGCAAGTTCCTCTGGATTACGTTCTGAAGTTCTGGAGCAAGTGCCTCCGGATTACTTTCTTAAGTTCTGGGGCAAGTTCATCCTCCGGATAACTTTCTGAAGTTCTGGAGCACGTTCATCCTCTGAATTATTTTCTGACTTTCTGGGGCATGTGTATCTCCGGATTACATTCTTAAGTTCTGGAGCAAGTTCATCCTCCAAATTAATTTCTCAAGGTCTGGAGTAAGTTTATCCTCTGGATTACTTTCTCACGGTCTGGAGCAGGTTCATCCTCCGGATTACTTTCTCAAGGTCTGGAGCAAATTCATCCTCCGGATTACTTTCTGAAGTTCTGAAGCAAGTTCATCCTCTGGATTACTTTCTCAAAGTCTGGAGCAAGTTCATCCTCCGGATTATATTCTGAAGTTCTGGGGCAAGTTCATCATCCGGATTACTTCTCAAGGTCTGGAACATGTTCATCCTCCGGATTACTTTCTAAAGGTCTGGAGCACTTTCAACCTCCGGATTACATTCCAAAGTTCTGGAGAAAATTTATCATCCGGATTACTTTCTGAATTCTGGAGCAAGTTCATCCTCCAGATTACATTCTGAAGTTCTGGGGCAAGTTCATCATCCGGATAACTTCTCAAGGTCTGGAGCAAGTTCATCCTCCAGATTACTTTCTGAATTTATGGAGCATGTTAATCGTCCGGTTTACTTTCTGAAGTTATGGTGCACGTTTATCCTCCGGATTACTTTTCAAGTTCTGGAGCAAGATCCTCCTGATTACTTTCTGAAGTTCTGAAGTAAGTTCCTCCGGATTACTTTATTTAAAAAATAAATTTGGTCTTTTATCAAAAACCTTATAAAAACATTTACAAAGTTGAAATAGATTAAACATGGTTGTAGTAGGTTGTTTGTCAGTAAGTAATTTGTTCCTTAAATTCATAAAGTTGGTACATTGTATAACAACGTGCTATTCATCTTTAGTCTCTTTAGATTAACACAGGGTACAACTCCTCTCATATTACGGGATGCTAGTGCGTCTCTCTGTTTCTACATGTACATTAAGAACATCTCAGTCGGGTTATTTCAAATTTCAGTGCTATATTCAAACTTCCATTGTTCGACATTAAGGCGAGGTGTACAGTATTGGTTATGTGATGCTTTGCTTGAATAAGATATTTCACCTTTTCAATCTTGAAAAACGTTATCAATCAAACGTTGTTTAAATGCATAATACACATACAGTTAACTTGGTTTGAGATCCAAACAAAACCAATTAAGCAAAGTTGTTGCCAATGTATTTCTACATGGTAATTTTATTTCTGTATTTTGCCCTCTTCATTCAAATCATGAAGCATCGTTTAGGATATCCAGTTCTACACAAGCATATGAGACGTAGTAAGTATTTAATACACGTACAATATTAAATGACATATAATGGAATCTATCAAATTAACCTCGACAATGCGTGAAATGTATTTTGAGAAAGATTTAGACCTGTTCAATCTTAACAAAACTTTACTAACATAGTCTCTCATATTCATTTGAAGTAGTTTACGATACAAATCTTTTATCAAGCGATAAAAAGTTAATGCCATGATTAAAGTCTAGATTCACGTGTTTCATAGAAATTCTTGATGTTCGACAGAGGATCCGCTAATAATATACGAACTTTTCATATAGAACGTTCACAGTCGCGACTTAGTTCCATCTCAAAACTCATCATCTGACACGTATTTTCCATTAACATATTTTTTTCTGGATTCCACGTATTTCTATAAGTTTCTATCTTTGCATTAAAGTAGATTTTTTTAATTGATCCATGTCAATGTTCCAGAAAGGTTAAGGTCTATGAAAACATTAACGTGATAACTTATATATATATATATGAAGTTGTTTGAAAGTCCTTTTTTGTCACCGTGTTGTTGGTTAAACTAATACCTTTTTTCTTGTAGTTTTAAATAGAAAAAAAAACAGCGAACGCTGAACGAACGGAGTGAACGCGGAACGGACTATTAAATAAAAATAGTATATACCACACAATTATGAAATTAATAGCGCTCGTGAGCGATGCTTGCATTTGTGAATGCATTAAATTAACTGCACTTAATTGAGTGCAGCGAACGGACCACGAACTGAGCGCGATCGGAGTGCAAATTGAGTGCAATAATGGGGTGCAATAATGGGGTACATGAGCGGTTTAGGGTCTGTAGCAATCAACAAAAAAGTAGAAATAGCAGCAAAAGTAGTAGTAGTAGTAGAAGCAACAAAAGTAGTAGTTGTAGCAGCAGCAACATTAATAGAAGTGGTAGAAGTATCAGCAGCATAAGTAGTATCAGCAACAAAATATAAGTAGGTGTAACAGCAAAAGTAATATTAGTAGTAAAAGCAGTAGCAGTAGAAGCAGCAGCAAAAGTAGTAGTAGCAGCAGCAGAAACAATAGAAGTAGAGTAGGAAAAGTAGTGGCAACATAAACAGTAGTAGTAGCAATAGAAAAAGTAGTAATATCAGGATCTGCAGAAGAAGTATTAACAGCAACAGCAGTAGTAGTATCAGCAGTAAAGTAGTAGTAGAAGCAACAGAATCACTAGTAATATTAGTAACAGTAGTAGAAAAACCAACTGCAGAAGAAGTAGCAATATCAGCAGCAGAAGTAGAAGTATTAATAGCAGCAAACGTAGTAATAGTAGCAGTAAAATAAATAATAGCAGTAATAGTAGCAGTAGCAGAAGTAGTAGAAGCAGCAACAGTAGTAGCCGTTGTAGCATCAGCAGTCGTTGTTCGTGTTCTTTATTACTTATGTAAGTGTAGTAATAGTAATAGTAGCAGCAAAAGTAGTGGCAGTAGCAAAAGTAGTAATAGTAGTAGCAGCAACTAAAAATTGAAGTAGTACCAGCAGTAAAAGTAGTGGCAGCAGTAGTAGTATCAGCAGCAAATATAACATTAGTAGCAGTTAACTGTTTAATATATAGTGTTATAATGACTGAGTTTGTATCTGTGTTAGCTGTCTAATGCATAGAGGTATAATAACTGGATCTGTATATGTGTGTTAGCTGTCTAATATATGTTGTTATAATGACTGAGTTTGTACCTGTGTGTTAGCTCTCTAATATATAGTGTTATAATGAATGGGTTTGTATCTGTGTGGTAGCTGTCTAATATATAGTGTTATAATGACTGGGTATGTACATGTACCTGTGTGTTAGCTGTCTAATAGTGGTATAGGTGTACATGTACCGGTACATACGTGTGTATGTGTTAATAGTGTTGTATGTTTTAGTATACATGTACCGGTATGTACGTATGTATGTGTTAATAGTGTTGTATGTTTTAGTATACATGTACCGGTATATACGTGTGTATGGGTTAATAGTGTTGTATGTTGTACATGTAATATACATGTACCGGTATATATTTGTGTATGTGTTAGTAGTATTGTATGTTGTAATATACATGTACCGGTATATACGTGTGTATGTGTTATTAGTGTTGTATGTTTAGTAGTTTTAGTATACATGTACCGGTATATATGTCTGTATGTGTTTATATTGTTTTATGATACATATACCGTTATATACGTGTGTATGTGATAATATTAGTGTTATATGTTGTAGTATACATGCACCGTTATATACGTGTGTGTGTGACAATATTAGTGTTATATGTTGTAGTATACATGTACCGTTATATACGTGTGTATGTGATAATATTAGTATGTTTTAGCATTTAAAGCTCAGAGTTTAACTGGACCCCTATCGAGAACCAGTTATGAGTTTTGTTTTTGAGCTGGGATTGTGAGCGACTGAAACAGTATATTCACTACACTACCGTCCCGCTTAATACGATGTTTGAGATATATTTGTAATACAACTACTATGTTAATTGGTCATTCATTCATTAACAGAAATATAAAATATATTTATAGCATCACGCACATAGGTAAATCCACGGGTCATGAGTTCGAATCCACACCCGGCAAGTCTCCATGATGATTAATATACGACCCTGTGTCTTAGTATCATTTGTCTCACCGCTGATTCAAGTGGGAAAGTTATCAGTTACTTGCAGAGATGGGGTGTGCTCGAGTACTGGTTAACCTTTCAGGATCATAGGAGACAGTGGTTAGGTTAACTGATCGTCTGTTAGTCCTCGGTGGCATAAAAATGACGCTAAATATTCGATCAACATAGGCAAAACGAATAAGTAATAAACACACAAACATAAACGATAATCATTAAATCAATATCGCAGTAACCACAAATAGTAACAACATTTTAGTTATAATACTTTTAAATAGTTTCATCTGATCGAATGCCAATAAATTTCCATACATTGTGCACTTGTGTAGTACACTAACGACGAGAGTGTCGTAAATATCATAGCTTTTATTGATTGTATAGGAAACCATTCAGTCATATGATCTGTAAAATGAGAGCACGCGACATTTTTTATTAACTAAACACAAACGAGAATTTCCCTACTTTGGTTGACTCTAAAGTTAGAATGCTATCGATTAAAAAAAAACAACTAGTAATGGGGAACATCATAAAATGACGATTACAAACTGTGTTCCAATCAGTGTAAATTAGCATTTTTTAACTAAATTTGTTATCGTATTATATACACATTATCTTATTAAAAGCTAAACACTAAATTAAATGTAGTAAACGTAGAACAACGTAGATATAAAAAAGACAAATTGGACAAAAATATTTTTTCAACACACCTGGGAATGGTCGACGATAAAAACGAGTCCACAGTTAGGCAAATCAATATTGTCGTTTCATTGCATTAATCCCTGAGACAGCATGTTTACGTACAGTGTCTAAAATCTAGATCACCGGTGTGTCTGTTTGTTTAATTACGAAGAATAAGTGTTAAACGAAGTATATGTATTTTATTTTTTTATGTCTGGTTGTTCACTAATAATTATCTCCATTCATACTAAAACGCAAAAGAAAGTGTGCACATTTGTGTTTTTGATTTTCTGAAAATCCAATGATGGAATATTATCATGTGTGGTATCAATTTTACCTTTATTACTAATGTTTACAGGTGCGGATCCAGGAATTGATGTTAGGGGGTAGGGGCGCAGATTGAAGATAGGATTTTCCATGGGAATGCCTAATACAAGTTTTCCGAGTAGATGTGTACGGATGTGTACAAGTAACTTCTCAGCCAGTATATCATGCTTATAAGGGATTTAACAGAACCATCTTCCTTGGATGTCTTCTGGCATACATATCTACAATAGAGTCTTTGTCAATGGGTATGTCTTTATGTACATACATAAGCACGAGTTCATTGAAGCGATCTTCTCCCATAGTACTTCTCCCTAAAATTTGGCAAGCATAGGATTTTCTTCTACACATTTACTCTGAACTCAAGTTACCATCTAAACGATTTGTGTTAAACAAATTAAGCACGTATTTGATGTACCTAAAATATGTACAAACTTACTACTTCTAGCATGATGTTTGAGTATATTCTACTGTCGTCCAGTGTTTGGTCTTTTTTAAAGCTGAATAGCTTTTTTACGAGTAGATATTCATCTGTACAAAGTAAAACGCAGATGAAAAGGTATGTATGTCATGACATGTGTGTGTAAATGATTTTAAATGGACCAGTCTGTCAAAACATGTATGCAATATATTAAAATATCTACACTGCGTAGGTCAAACCTTCAAAAGCACCGAGACAGAAAGAACCAAACTGGTGGACAAGCTGAGGCAAACAAATAATCAATACAACATTTAAATCTATGTTTAATCTATTTTCATTCAATGCTATATTAAAAAATATTTAGAAAGAAAAAACAATATGCCATCGGTCTGCTCCTAACAAGAGAGTGACATGCTATTATTGTGATAATAAATGCTCAATGTCTAAGTGGCGCTGTAGCGTTGGTAAGGCGTGCGCCTGTCAGTCTAGAGATCTAACGTTCGAGCCCGCCTAGCGATATATAATTTCTTTTTTAATAAAAATGAATTTATAAAAAAAATCAAGGTATTCGTTTTATTATTTTTATCTTTATTGAATTAAGTTATAAATGTATATACATTCAATTAAACATATTTTCCCTTTTTTCAGTCTTATTTGTAAAGGCAGCTGTCATCAAGGAGATTTAGTAAATGATGGAAGTCAGTGCACTTGTATAGCACTTGTTTTTAAAGTAGAAATGGTTATCCTGAGTGTACAAGAGACGTTGACCGCATCCTTCAAGATGGTACTGACTTGTTTTCATCAATATCAAGCCAGGGACACTACTTGCTTATTAACAAGTTACCTGCAACTGTACACATTGGAAACGATGTTTTAGAGTTAAATTTGTGTGTGCCAAGAAGCGGGATTATGTCTCAAAGTACGGGTGATCCTGAGTCACAGAGTTATAGCATCACGTCAGCTTTGCAACAATGCTTAAGAGATTCGAGTGGAACTTTTTTGACATTATGAAATTCAGGGTCAACCATTGGAATCAAGCAAGTGGGTAACGGTGCCTTTATTGTTATGGATTCACATAGCCGAGATGATCAAGGCATGTGTTGGCCAGCTTGAAAAGCTGTTGTCTTAAAATTATCGACATTAATAGATATGTGTAATTATGTTAGAGATATGACGAAATTGATTTCAATGGACGATATGCAGTTTGAAGTAATACCGGTATCTATCAGAAAATGGTAAATGCTATTAGTCTTGTCATTTCTATTAACTATAAATGAGCTGATTTATTTGTTTTCTCAGTAATGAATGTGACAGGAATATCAATATATATATATAAGGAGACACATTACGAACAGCCTCAGGCACAAACACACATACATATTTACTACGGGCGGCGGTGGCTCTTCGCCAAGATGCATTGTATAGCACACAACGGAGGCAACCTACTGTACATCTAAAAAAGGAAGTGTTTAACCTACGCCATATGTTTGTACAATTACACAATGACTCGCAAATGGTACAAGACATATGCATACATTAACATACACACATTAATTACAATCATATCAGATCGGATCTAGTATGGATTCACAAACAGCATGTTATAGATAGACACATAGACGCAGAAGTATGACGGATCTTTTCAGATGCAATGAATTAAGAATTAAAATATTACGTTATTTATATATAAAGAACACGTATTACTTACACTTTATCACTTGACTTTATTTTTTCAGTTCGGATGGTAACGATGCAACTAGCACTGACGAGGTTACAGTTGAAACTAGCGAAGATATGACCTGCCAGGAACAAAGTGGAAACTTGGATGATACGGGGAATCAAGAGGTAAAGAAGCTTAAGCAATTCCTTCCATTCATCTTGGAGATACTAATTTGACTAGTTAATGATTTCCGAAGTCTGAAAAAAGTATTTTATAGATGAAAACAAAAATATCTGTTTATATAATAGGCAGTACTTGTGATCCTTCTTATGGAAATTCAGCTTTTCGCAAATTGTTTAAGAATTTGTAAATTCAGTCATAATGATATGTATGTAGAGTCAACTTCTACAATAACATTTAAGAGAATACGTGATGATCAACAGCATGGGATTCAAACTTCATCTCTGGATATAAAGAATTATGATTCGATGAATGCTTCAGATGCAGAAAAGTCCAGGCTCGTTCAAAAGAAAGAACCAGAGATTTTGAAAATTTATAACAGCGAATATGCCACGACTATCAGAACGTAAGCGTATAGACGCAATACAACGTTACGTGCATTCCATGCGGCGGCGTATTTTAGAAGTTATTAAACACAATTGCGGTCATACCAAATATTAATGCAACATTTACCTAATTTTGCAACAAATTATAGTGAATCTACGCAAGAAAATACCCCTTTGGCTATTTGTGTATTTTTTTATTTTGACCCCTTATCCACGTAGACGCGTCGTAAGCTTGAGCATGGGGTTGCGTAAGGGTATTGGGGAGGTGTTTGTACGAAATCTTTAACTAGGATATACATAATGTAGTAAAATGTCCAAGTACATTAAATTTATATTTTGTATTTTCAGTTGTTTGTAGGAAACCTTACTTTTTTCTAGTTGTTTATTTTGAAGGTAGAATACTTTTTTAATATAATGACTAGCCCCTTAGACAAATCAAGGGATCGAAAATTGAACAATCAAGAGATCAAAAATTAAAATTAGGACTTAAAAAACTTATTTATTTGCCATTATTACAGGTTATGACATAATTCGTTAATTCTTACTACATATTGTAGTTGTATTTAAAACAAAAAGAACAACGCAAGAATTTTATATTTGTTTTCCAAATATCTGAAAAGTCTTTATACTAGCTAGTCCCAACAAATTTAGTCTGATACAACAAATTTTGCACGAAATTTCAAGCAACCAATCAAAAGTGCTGACCTCGTCACGTGATGTTTATATTTATGCATACGTGTTCCACAACACGCAGCGATATTTTAATCAGCCAACCAATGTGCTTATCTTGTCACGTGATGTTTATATTTTTTGCATGCGGATTTTTCAATTCACGCTAGCAGGAAGACGCATGGAAAAGAAAGCAAATATGGCTTTAGGCAATTTGCACCAAAGTTGTGAAATATTTGCGCCTTTTAATAGTTTGCAATGTACAACTATGTCGTTAATTGTGTTGCTTGGCTTTTTTTTCAGCTCGGTAATGTCGATTTAGCATATTCGCCATTCTGATTCAATGTAGGCAGACCGAGACGTAATTTTGCGTTAACGAATGAAGTTAGTGGTCAAGTTCACAAGAATGTGATTTTACCGAAAATTGAACCGAAACAGGTCGAGATAAAGTTGCACAGTCAAATCAGGCTTACTTTGGATAAACTAAAAAACGGAAAAAAGTGCACGTAGAAGTAAATTTCCTGCATTGGCATGTGAAATCGAGACATCAAATGAAAGTTAGTATATACTAATTTATTTTAGCTCGATTGCGTGGAAAGCTCCGAACTCATATGAACCGCTCTAGAGTCCGCTTCCTGGGTGGAACCAGACTAGTACTGAGTGTTGCTTTATGAAAGGTATCGGATCGATCTGAGGATCAAACTCGCAACCTTTGGCGTGAGCGGCCAACACTCTATCCATTAGACTACCGCCACCAAGTAGAAAGAATGTAAACAAGTGAAAATTCACTTGCAACAATCAATATGAAACCATTTTCGATGTTGGTTTTGTCTGTGATTTACTCGCATCCAATGATCTAAATTTCATCAATTACACAAATGACCAAAACCATGTACATGCTTATGAAAATAGTATACGAAAGAAACCCAGCAGCTTTTGTATTCATGCAACCAGTTTTTATATCCAGATCAGGTTTAAAGTTCTCTGTTCGACTGATATTACTTTATTTAAATTTGGCTTCGGAAATGCCTTGTAATGTGTGCTCAACGTGTTTGAGAAAAGGTGTCATAACACAATCTTTGAAGTGGTGACTTAATTCTATTTTTTTAATCTGATAAGCCGACATAACTCGTTTATCTTTCTATTATACATTGTTGGCTTTCCTACATCACATTTATATGAGCTAGTCGTACATGCTCAAAATGATTGTTTTGTCTCTTAATAACGTTTTATAATAAACGGCCATTCTCTGTTTAGACATTGAATTCATAAAATAAACATACAAAGCAAACTCGTTGTTTTTGTTTTAAAACAAACTTGCGGCACCATTGATGCCTTGCATCAATCTTTTTCTTGTCGTCAATATGTTGACTGATCCATTAGGAATATGCATTGGTCTTAAATTGAACAATATTTTGTTTAGTATGTACATTTATAAGTTTTATAATAATGTACGGTACCTTTAAATTTTTTAATGATATGCTAGATATGCACGTTATCCATAAGTTGCAGCCTGATCATTGATCTTAATAATAAGTTGCAGACTGGTCCGGTAGGTATATGCATTGATCTTAAGTTGCAAACTTGTCCGTTAGGTATATGCATTGATCTTAAGTTGCAGACTGGTCCGTTAGGTATATGCATTGATCATAAATTGCAGGCTTGTCCGTTAGGTATATGCATTGATTTTCAGTTGCAGACTGATCCGTTGCGTATATGCATTGATTTGCATATATATGCATTGATCTTAAGTTGCCGACTTGTCCGTTAGGTATATGCATTGATCTTAAGTCGCATACTTGTCCGTTAGGTATTTGCGTTAATCTTAAGTTGCAGACTGGTCCGTGAGTTATATACATTGATCTTAAATTAAGACTTGTTTGTTAGGTATATGCATTGATATTGAGTTACAGACTGGTCCGTTGCGTATATGCATTGATTTTCAGTCGTAGACTGATCCGTTAGGTATATGCATTGATCGTAAGTGGCCGATTGGTCTGTTAGGTATATGCATTGATCTTGAGTTACAGACTGGTCCGTTAGGTATATGCATTGATCTTGAGTAAGACACACGTTGTTATTCATCAGAAATGTAAATCATAGTAGTAAAATATATTACAACCATACTGTAAATGCCTTAAACAGTGATTACCAAATCAACAAATAATTTTTTGCTTGATATATGATTACTTGAATTGCTTAGTATGACAGTTAGGACTTTTTTAGATTATTGTTAAAAGTCCTAAACAATATGAAACTATACAATGCAAAGGTTGCTAAACATGTATGGATAACACGCAGGCTCGTATTCCTCCGCCAAAACAACTCGTTAACTAATAGTTTTCCATATAAGTTCAGAAACCTATAATATTGCTCGTGGATTAGTTAAAACACTCAAAACTGTGACAATATTTAATAAATAGTAAAGATACAACAGAAAGTGTAAAATTCTCAAAATGAATTTGTAATTTGACAATGTCGCTTTGATTTATACATTAAACATAAATGCTTTCAGAATAACTAGTACATGTCTATTTAAAGGGAATCGTAAACATTTTGATAAATATTCACATACTACTATAATTTCTAATAAATTTATATTTAAATGTCACAGTACGCTGTTAAACATTGTTCTTTCTTCTATATAAAATATGGTCTAGGATTTGCAGGATAAAAACTAATCCACATAGAATTTTTTTTTTCATAGAAGAAATATATCTGCACATAAAAACTGCATATTAACTGGTAGGTTGGCCAGCTTGATTTTGTTAAAAACAGAGCAGTGACACCGTAATATTTTGTTTAACAAAGATTCTCAAATGTTCAAAAATACATGCATCTGGTAAAATCCTATAAACGTTAATTTTAACACAAATTATAAATAAATAAATACATCTACTAGTTTTAGTAGGTCGGAGAGCAACCTTATTGCGCATTAAGGAGGCTTTTCTTGCTTAGATGATAATTCTATGTCTGGACAGACCGGTGTTAGCATAATGTGACTAAGTGGGATATTTTACCATGTGTCTGCGGCATGATACTCTATTACTGATTCAAGGCGACACCGTCGAGATCAAAATGATCAAAGTTACATGTAAGGTGTGTACATATCAATTTGTATAATAAGTCAGTATTTATGTATAGTACATGTCTCTTTGGGAACAACACACATACCAATACGAGTGGGCGTGTTTTGTATTTGCTTAACAATAAATACACGTGGTGCGTATCTAAAAAAAGAATAAGTAAATTATATGAATTTATATTGCCCGTTTTTTTCAAAAGAATGTATTCTGGCATTCTTAAGTTATTGCACGATAATCTATAAAAATACGATATTTAACAAATTAAAGGGGCATTACTGTCGAACCTAGCCTGTATTTTATCATAATATATATTATAAAAAATGAATTAAAATTTCAAAATATTTGATTCAGGCATTCTAAAGTTATTGCACGTACAACCAAAAAAAATTGTCACAGACGAACGGAAATTACGATTTTTCACAAATTAAAGGGGCATAACTATACAACGCTAAATGTCACAACCCCTAAAATCGAACTTAACCCGTGTTCCGTCGATATAAACATTGTATTAAACTTTTTAGATATTTGACTTCGGCATTCTCAAGTTAGTGCACAGAAATCAAAAGTGTGACGGATAGTGGGAAAGACAGACGGACAGACCCAAATTAGTGTCTCCCGCTTTTCGCAAAACGGGGGACAAAAGAAGATATCACTCCAGAAAAAAAAACATTACATCAACTTTGTTAGATACTCACACATAGCAGGGATGGAAGGATTTGACATTAAAACAAATTACAAGTTTAAAAGCATAAAGTCTTAAAAGATTTTTTACAAATAAATCCAAGTCAAATGCAGCCCACTCTATTACGAAATCTGATTAAAAGACAATGAATGTGTCAATCGGTTTAAATATAGACATATTTCTTACATCAGCACTATTTTTAAAGTCACATTAGATCTATATTATACAATCACATTAATTCATCTATTTTTAAAATCAGTTATTACTCAACATGGAACGTTTATCTTTGATCCAGTTTTATGCATGGTAATCAAATGTCTAAAGAGTATCACTGTTAGTTCCAGATATAAGGTGTACAGGGGGGGGGGGGGGGGGAGGGGGGAGGGGGCGGGGTGTAGGGAGCTCCTTTTTACTTACTGGTTCAGTTAATAGTTCACCATGGACAAATAACCGCTTAAAATTAAAGTGCATTTATATAATTGTAAGTTGGGTTACATAAATATATGGTCAGTGAGCTGTATATGTACTAACAAACACTATCCAGAACGCTTTAGAATTATAAAAAAAATGTCATAATTATAAAGCGTGACAAACGCTTTATAAATTTAATTAACAAGAAAACAAAAGTTTTTTGATATAGGGTGTACACGTACAAGGGGGGTGGGGGTGGGGGAGAGTTATTTCTCTTTATTTATATTTTTTACATTGAAAATACAGTGACCTGGAAACAAAACCTGAGTATTTAGTATAATACAGGTAAAAAAATATATGCTTATTAATTTATGTTAAATATTTGTTTAACAACTGACACGATTATAAGTCTCTTGCTACAGATGTGTACACCATGAACCTGTGGGACGCGTGGTAGAGATAGAGCATCGATTACATGATCGGAAAGTCGTGGGTTAGACTTTCCGCCACGGCTTTGAGTGATGTCCATGAGCAAGTGACATTTCCTTTTATATACTTACTTACTACTGGTTCTAGCCAGGAATACTTCGATATGTTTAAGCTGTACATGTAATAACGTGTTTCACAATCGATGTAAATAAACAAGTTTGAAATGTACACCATGAGCTTCTGTTTACTTACTGGTTCAGTTAATAGTTCACCATGGACAAATAACCGCTTAAAATTAAAGTGCATACATACAATGAAAGACTCGATGAAATATTTTGCAAAATAAAATTACGTGATACGAGATACCGCATACACAATTTAGAGTCGGTATGGTAAACATTAGCTATAAATAGTTATTGACCACATTAAAGCAACACATCCACGTTTAAACTTTTTTAAAAAGTTTTTCAATTGAGTTGTGAACACATTTCCCATACATAAATATATGGTCAGTGAGCTGTATATGTGCTAACAAACACTATCCAGAACGCTTTAGAATTATAAAAAAAATGTCCAAATTATAAAGCGTGACAAACGCTTCATAAATTATTTTTAAATTGCCGAGGATTCAAACTTGGCTTCAAATTGAATTATGCGAGTCGTATTAAAAAACTTCACGTTTTAGTGCGTAGTGTACTTGACCTGCCTTGAAAGTCATTTTGACATTTTTTTTGACTCGGGTGAGTTACACGCTTGTTTTATGAAGTGTTAGTCACGCATTATAATTTGGGCATCATTTTGTTCCGGATTGTGTTTATATGCTCATATACAGCTAATTGATCATATGTTTGTATGGGAAATGTGCTCATAACTCAATTAATTTTTTTTAAAGTTCAAACGTGGATATGTTGCTTTAAGAAACACACTAGCAAAATATACGTAACATACACTGAAGAGCTAAATGTCGATTTGTAAAATATAACACGGGCTATTGTAAATAAATGTGGTGGAGTTAAGTAGAATATAGTCTAGTTAAGAAGTAAACGTCAATATTGCGTTTTAATAATCTTGTCAAACTAAGCGCTTAGCCTGTATTTAAAACTAACACACATGCGCACCTGGTACACATGACATTGTAGGAGTTTTATAAAATGTAAGAATCCTTTAAACTGCTACCTTCTAACTTGAATTGACATCAGCATTTAATGAAGTTTCCGAAATTTTATGTAAGGGTGGCTCAGTTATTACTATTTTTAAACAACAGTAACACTTTGTATATCCTTCTCCATTCTTCTTTGAGCTATATGTTTATGTCAAAAGTTATGTTTGCCGTTGAAGATGTTCTTGGTACCTCAGCTTCATTTGTACACGCCCGACTAGTGCTAAAATATCGTCAATAAAAAAAGAGAATTATCTGAAGATTATATATGTATATATTATAATATAATTGTCAATATTGATTATAGACCGATATTGGAACTCTTAATATGAGTCAATGTGTAGATTTATCTTTATTTATAGTTCCTTCGTGTATTAAACGATAAAAACAGCCTATCACTTATTCGAATGAGTGATATCATTTATTCAAATAAGTGATATCACTAATTAGAATGAGTGATATCACATATTTGAATAATAAAAAATAATTTGATTAATGCATGGACCAATATCTTATACCTAGTTGTCTATGGGGTGCCGTTCCACTAGTTAACCTCAAAAAGTGATATCACCCATTCGAAAAGGTGATATCACTCATTGGAATGGGTGATATCACTTATTCGAATGAGTGATATCACCTATTCGAATGATCGATCACCTATTTGAAACGAATAAGCGATATCACTCATTCGAATAAGTGATATCACTCAATATAATAAGTGATATCACCTATTCGAAACGAATAAGTTATATTACTTATTTGATTGAGTGATATCACCTATTCGAATGAGTGATATCACTTATTCAAAACGAATCAGTGATATCACTTATTCAAATAAGTGATATCACTTATTCGATTTATCAAGCAAGAAAAAACAGACTGATCCCTAATTAAATGATTCAGCACTGAATTTATGACCCTCAGCCGCCAAAATAAATGGTCCTATAAAATGATTAAAGAATAAGCCAATATATATTCTACATTCGCAATAATATTTATTTGATAACATACTGTATTTTTACACAATATATTTGATATTTCTATTTTATTCTCGTTATAGATCTATATTTTATTAAATATATTAACATCCTTGGGAGAAATCATTGTCTAAATTCATTTCGAATAAGTTATATCACTTATTCGTTTCGAATAGGTGATATCACTTATTCGAGTGAGTGATATCACCTATTCGAATAAGTGATATCACTGATTGAGTTTAAATAGTAAAACGGCACCCCATAGTTGCCAGTCTTTTATATCAATCCATGAACAGATCATATTATTCATGGACAAAATAGATTTACATTCTCTAGATTTCGTTGTCGTTATATATCAATTAATCTGTACCTTATGATATACTCCGTACATACTTGTTTGGCATTGAGTCAAAAGCTCCTGCACGGTAAATATTTATACTTTATAAGGAGGAAACAATGTTTAACATCTCCTTGAGCAGATGTACCTTAAACATTAACCTGAAATTATTTAGTTTCGCTTTCGCTAATTCGTTCTCTTTAATAGTTCTATTCGTGCGAAAACATAAACATGTACTTAATAACTTACATAGGCTTGTGCACGAGATTGTTTGCAGCTGATCTATATGTATTATCAGCGTGTTTGCAGCTGATCTATATATATTATCAGCGTGTTTGCAGCTGATCTATTTGTATTATCAGCGTGTTTGCAGCTGATCTATATATATTATCAGCGTTTTTGCAGCTGATCTATATGTATTATTAGCTTGTCTGCAGCTGATCTATATGTATTATCAGCGTGTTTGCAGCTGATCTATATATATTATCAGCGTGTTTGCAGCTGATCTATATGTATTATCAGCTTGTTTGCAGCTGATCTATATGTATTATATGCTTGTTTGCAGCTGATCTATATATATTATCAGCGTTTTTGCAGCTGATCTATATGTATTATTAGCTTGTTTGCAGCTGATCTATATGTATTATCAGCTTGTTTGCAGCTGATCTATATATATTATCAGCGTGTTTGCAGCTGATCTATATGTATTATCAGCTTGTTTGCAGCTGATCTATATGTATTATCAGCGTGTTTGCAGCTGATCTATATATATTATCAGCGTGTTTGCAGCTGATCTATATGTATTATCAGCGTGTTTGCAGCTGATCTATATATATTATCAGCTTGTTTGCAGCTGATCTATATGTATTATCAGCGTGTTTGCAGCTGATCTATATGTATTATCAGCTTGTGTTTAGTTCCCTTCAGCCAAAACATATGTGAGGACATTTGCCAGTTATTTGTGGAAACCCGGTTCTTCCTCAGATTAATTCAGAGGTGTACCTCCATTAACAAAGCTGGATGCCATATTAATACTTGTGCGGCACTTGTGTTCAACTTACTACTGTTCACTAGCCAGGGTCTTAGCTTGGCTAAAAAACGATGTGTAGTGCCAGTTATAGGGAGGTATAAGAGCATGATCCCCAGAACAAAAAAACAGTTAAACTGTCGTAGGTGCGTTTTGACATATATTTCTTATGTTTTGGAGGGCCTTGCTGCTATCCATAATATTAACCTAGAATTCACTGTTTTATAACCAAATAAATGTAATGTTTTAAGTTTGATTCACTTAAATAAAGGGAAAAATGAAGTAGCCTAGTAAGGGGTCCGAGTTTTATTGCGTATAATTTTTTTTTAATTTTTCGATTTCTCAGAAAAAAGTGTAGGCACGTGTCTGTTTGCTCATGCCACATTATTTTAGCACTATGTTTCTGAGACCAACACACAGTTACATATTTATAAAATGAAAAGTAAATGTTATATTTAAAAAAGCTCTATTTGTATCCTATTAAAAGTGTTTTTTGATTGGTGCAATAGTATATGGAAAGCTAGCTTTAAATCTTCTGGCGACTCCATGATAAACTTGTCTAAAATCTAAAATCAAAACGTTATAAATGTCTTATAAAATAAAAAAAAGTATTAAAATGGATATAAAGTATCTCATTATCATTTATAAATAAACCCAAATGGTTTGGTATGTCAAATCCACCAAAACGTGACAAAATCGATATCTAAATTGGAGTGGTAGACTTGAAACGAAATCCTAATTCTAAAAATAGACAGCACTTAATACTGCTTGACGTCGTTTGGACTCTATCTAAGATGAAACAATTTTTACTACGTGTGAGTCTATATCAACGGCGGATCTACTTAAAAAACACCCCTATATTTGATTAAAATCCACTATATTTCTACTGAAAACAAAAACAAGTGTGCCCGTTCAGATTTTGTAATGCGCCCCTTTAAACTGAAATCCTGGATCCGCCCCTGTGCATAACGGATAACTGAAATCACATGTCTCATTTTATAAGTCACACAATATATTGCACTTTTAAGCGGGAAATCTATTTTAGTCTAACCTAAGCGAGTAGCCCAAGTTAGGAAATCCCTTTTTAATATAATATAACCGGGCCGTATTAGCTCAGTCGGTTACGCATCTGACTATCAATCAAGGGGTCGTAAGTTTGAATCCCCCGCCCGGCAACAGTCTCCGCGATGATTGATATACGACATTTGTCTCATTATCATTCGTCTCTCACCACTCATTCAAGTGGAAAAGTTATCAGTTACTTGCGGAGAATCCCAGGAAACAGTTGTTAGGTTAACTGATCGTCTGTTAGCCCTCGATGGCATAAAACTGACGCTAAATATCCAATAATATAATATTAATAATTTGGCATGTTTGAATAGATATCCTTTGGCAGTATAGGGTTAGAGAGCATATACAGGCATGCTATATTGGGAAAATATGTTTTTAGTCAATTTTAAAAGCTTGAACAATCCTGACAAATTGCCTTTAAGGATGAAACCTGCTACTTGATTTTTTTCTACATGTCATGTAACACAAATAATCTGTTGATAAATTTATGTGTATGTCATTATGCTGTGTAGAAAAAACAAGATAATTTACAGGCATGTACACGTACAGGATTACTATTGTTCTATTATACGTTTTGTTATTCATACAATAATCGCCACCAAAGTCAATATTGCTAATTTATCTGCTTTAAAGCGCATGCGCCGTGACGTAATAACACAATAAGAAGAATGACACAAACAGTAACGTGATATATGACTTTTCATTGAATAGTGGTGTGCCCTTGTAGAGAAATACTTTAATCTGCGAGTTAAACTTACAATATGGTTTTTATTATTCATAGCATGATAATGAAGGATTAACCATCTATACACAACAAGGTTCGTTGACTTCGATATTATTTGTATTTATTAATGTTTTGGTGAAAACGATTTGTTGGTGTTTTATGTAAACATAAATTATGCATTTTATCCAGGTCAACATGTTTTCAAAGTATGGAATGAATATTTCGTGGCTGTGTATGTCATGCCAGAAGATGTAGTTTTGTGTTACCGTTGGAATGCTATGTTATATAGAAATAACTTTTCAGAAACCAGTTTTTTACTTTTTTTGATAATAATACGTTGGCAAACAAACTTCATTCTTCACAAATATGGCCGACATATTCGTGTATGTACACGTTCATGAAATGCTTGATTTAAATGGTTAACAGAAAAGTTCAATCAACAATTGCCGATTCATACATTCGTTGTTTTCATTTGATTCAGATCTGTATCAAACCTGTTTGTTTGTAACGATGACCAAACTATATTTTTATTACCATACATACACTGTAGAAACTATTTCCTTTTTTATTCGTTATCATATGATGATAAACACTTTATTGTTGATTATTATTTATGGTTCAGTACTCCTTTAAAATGACTTTAAATCAGTAAACCACAGGCTTAGTTTCGCGGTATGTGCGTGTGTGAGGGAACAGGGCGCAAACCTGTGGGAGGTGTTCCCCTTCTTTTGGTGTGGTAACGCTGTCCGGAAAACTGATATGTTAGCATCAAAGGCTGTTTTCTAGCGAGTAGTTGGGACTGACTAGTCATGAGTACCAGTGTTAATCCTAACGCACATTACTTAGTTGTTGATCAAAATTACTTCTTTCTGTTGGGTACCAAAGCATACCCTTTAATAAATTTTGGATTTTGTGGTACATACGTCCCCTTATGCTAATTAAAATAACTTTTTTTGTTTGTTACAATACCAACCATGCACATTGTATTTTAAAATTTCAGTGTCTGGTAATGTATCAAATGTTTTTTGTATTTTTTGTTCGGTATGATACCACCATTCATAATTTTTATGACGGTTTCAGTTGATTTTAACTTTCTCTGCACCACCTTTCACACTGTTGATTAAGATTTTAACTTTTTTAACAGGTACCTTACCACCCATTGACACTACTGGGTAACGGTTCATCTAAATTAAACTGATCCCATACTCTCCTACCAACTATTGATTCAGGTTTTGCCTGTATTTAACTGTTCCCATATTTTCTTTCAAGCTATTGAATCATGGTTTGATTGTATTTAACTGTTCCCATACCCTCTTTCAAACTATTTATTCAGGTTTTGACTGTATTTACCTGTACCTATACCTTCTTTCAAACTATGATTCATGTTTGGACTATTTAACTGTTCCCATACCTTACTTCAAACTATTTATTCAGGTTTTGACTGTATTTAACTGTTCCCATATCTTCCTTCAAACTATTGATTCAGGGTTTGTCTGTATTTAAATGTTTCCATAACCTCATATACACTATTGATTCAAGTTTTGACTATATTTAACTGCTGCAATTTCTATGCTTTTAGAGAAAACTTACCTTCATTAGGAAACCTGTCTTTCTCCTCAAATCATTGATTCATGTTTTGACTGTATTTAATTGTTCCCATACCTCCCTTCAAACCACTGATTCAGGTTTTGAGTGTATTTTTATGGTCCGATACCCACCTTCAAACCATTAATTCATGTTTTGACTGTATTTAACTGTTCTTTCCAACTACTGATTCATGTTTTGACTGTACTTAACTGTTCCTATACCTCCTTCAAACTATTGATTCAGGTTTTGATTGTTTTTAACTGTTCCCATATCTCCCTTCAAACCATTGATTCATGGTTTGACTGTATTCAACTGTGTCCATAACTCCGTTCAATCTATTGATTCATATTTTGACTATTTAACTGTACCTTTACCTCTCTTCAAACCATTGATTCATGTTTTGACTATTTAACTGTTCCCATACCTTCCTTCAAACTATTGATTCATGTTTTTACTGTATTTAACTGTTCCCATACCTTCCATCACACTATTGAATCATAGATTGACTGTATTCAACTGTTCCAATACCTTCCTTCAAACTATTGATTCATGTTTTAACTGTTTCAATGCCACCCTTCAAACCATTGATTCATGTTTTGACTGTATTTTACTGTTCCCATGCCATCCTTCAAAACAATTGATTCATGTTTGGACTGTAATTAACAGTTCCCATGCCTCCCTTCAAACTCTTGATTCATGTTCTGACTTTTGAAATTACTGATTCAGGTTTTGATTGTATTTATATGTTCCCATAATCTTCTTCAAACTATTGATTCAGGTTTTGACTGAATTCAACTTGTCCCATACACTTCTCCAAACTTGATTTGGGTTTTGACTGCATTATACTGGCCCATTCACTGTTTCTTTTAGTGTTCACTCGATGAAATACTATTCGATCTTCCACCAAAACAAATACATTTTAACAAGAATGATGCATTATATAAGTTTTCGGTATTTTTACAAGTACGTGCAGCTTCCTAAACAGTTTGTGTGTTATGTGTGTGGTAATCTTACTGTTTGAAAAAAATTATTTCAATGTAAATAAACCATTCAGAAATCTCTATAACTCGCCAACAAGAATAAAATAAAGGTCTGCAGGTATGTATTTTCATATTCTGCCAGAAGTGAATGCGAAACAGTTAACAAAAGACATCAGCGAGAAAGATTACAAGTGTGGATCATTTGAAGATGTGGAAATTCCTTTGAAATTTGAAATTATTACATTTGATTGTACACGTTTACAAAACACGCAATTCTTCCACTTTAATATATCATACACGGCCATTTTCTTAAACAAAACAATCAAGATATGGCAATTTTAAAAAATCTAAATTCCAAAATGGCTGATACAACATTCACCTTAGATAATACTACTGTTCTATTCTGCGCCATTTCTTTCATTTCAAATCATGATCACCAAATTATCTATGACTTAAATTACGCAAATTTATCAATCTGCACCTTTTGAATATCATGTACCGTGACTTTATTTGTAAAAATGATCGGCTGGTCGCCTTGTATATTGTTATGTGAGTCAAGCAGTAACTTGATTTAGTTGGTGTAGAGAAATTATTTGATATTTCAAATATGGCTTTTAGGAAATGATGAAGGCTGGACCCTTTAATACTCGCCTCATCTAAAGAACAAAGTTAGTTTAATCAAATATTATTAATTACTTATTTTTTGTGAAAGCTGCTGTTGGTGTTTTATGTCAACGGTAGCTGGGAATTGTATCTCGAATTATGTCCAAAATATTTTCACACAGTAACAAATCCGTATTTTCAGTTGTCAGTCGTGTAAAATTATGTGTTACCATTGTCGATATTATATTAACCGAAATAAATTCAGAATCCATTTTGTTCTGTTTTTGACTCCCTTACGCCAGTGTCAAACTACTTCTGTAAATAAATTCATTGTCTTCTGTATCATACGTTTTTGCTTGTAACCATAGTGCATATTATATTGTGGTTAGTTTTTGTTGTCCCGTACCATACTTCCCTTTTGAAATAACTTTAATATGTGTTTGTCACCGTAACACACGCTATATACTGTAGATTAGTGTTTGTGGTCTGATATATTAACACAACTTTCAAACTTGTGGATTAAAAAACTTATTTTCGTTTTTGTAACCTTTAATCAACAAACGCATTATTTTTTATTAGTTCGTCGTTTAGAAAAAAAACGGAAGAGCTATTGCCATGACTCTTGCATCGTTGTCGTTGTCCGCCGGTTAGAGTTTCATGTTGAACTTAGCTTTTTGTCTGTACTCATGTTATAGTGACTAAACTTCATAAACATATCATATTATGTTATAGAAACAATATTAAACTTCACAAACAAATTCATATTATTTTATAGAATATATATAGCTAACTTACATAAATTTCCATACTTTTGGCTCTTAAACCTTAGGTTAAATTTTCATTGTTTAGCTGTTTGATTTTTTTTAAATCTGTTTCATTTTTCAGTAATAATATTGATTCTGTAACTAATCACCATCAATTAAAAACAGGCTTACACCAATGACCTTGACCTATTTAATTGACTGAATACTTGCATTATCAGGTTAAAATTTTAGGTACTCATTTATTAAGTTTCACATGAATATCATACAATAAGTGAAACATGCTTATCATACAATAAGTTCATATGAATATCATATAATAAGTGACACATGATTATCATACAATAAGTTCACATGATTATCATATAATAAGTTCATATGATTATCATATAATAAACGACACATGATTATCATAGAATAAGAGATACATGATTATCATACAATATGTTCACATGAATATCATACAATAAGTGACACATGATTATCATACAATAAGTTCACATGATTATCATATAATAAGTGATACATGATTATCATACAATAAGTTCACATGATTATCATATAATAAGTTACACATGGTTATCATACAATAAGTGACACATAATTATCATACAATTAGTTCACATGATTATTATATAATAAGTGACACATGATTATCATACAATAAGTGACACATAATTATCATACAATCAGTTCACATGAATATTATACAATAAGTGACACATGATTATCATACAATAAGTTCACATGATTATCATATAATAAGTGACACATGATTATCATACAATTAGTTCACATGATTATCATATAATAAGTGACACATGATTATCATACAATAAGTTCACATTATAAACATACAATACGTTTAACACGATTATCATACAATAAGTGACACGTGATTGTCATACAATTAGTTCACATGATTATCATATAATAAGTGACACATGATTATCATACAATTAGTTCACCTGATTATCATACCATAAGTTTTACAAGAATATCATACAATAAGTGATACATGATTATCATACAATAAGTTTCACATAATTATCATACAATAAGTGACACATGATTATCATACAATTAGTTCACAGGATTATCATACAAAAAGTTCACATGATTATCATATAATAAGTGACACATGATTATCATACAATTAGTTTCATATGAATATCATACAATAAGTGACTTATGATTATCATACAATAAGTTCACATGATTATCATACAATAAGTTTCACATGAATATCATACACTAAGTGACACATGATTATAATAAAATTAGTTCACATGATTATCATACAATAAGTGACACATGATTATCATACAATTAGTTTCATATGAATATCATACAATAAGTGACTTATGATTATCATACAATAAGTTCACATGATTATCATACAATAAGTTTCACATGAATATCATACACTAAGTGAGACATGATTATAATAAAATTAGTTCACATGATTATCATACAATAAGTGACACATGATTATCATACAATAAGTGACACATGATTATCATACAATAAGTGACACGTGATTATCATACAATTAGTTCACATGATTATCATATAATATGTGACACATGATTATCATACAATAATTTCACATGATTATCATACAATATGTGACACATGATTATCATACAATGAGTGACACATGATTATCATACAATAAGTGACACGTGATTATCATACAATTGAGTGACACATAATTATCATATAATAAGTGACACATGGTTATCATACAATAAGTTTTACATGATAATCATACAATAAGTGACACGTGATTATCATACAACTAGTTCACATGATTATCATATAATAAGTGACACATGATTATCATACAATTAGTTCACCTGATTATCATACAATAAATTCCACATGAATATCATACAATAAGTGACACATGATTATCATGCAATAAGTTTCACATGATTATCATACAATAAGTGACACATGATTATCATACAATTCGTTCACATGATTATCATACAATTAGTTCACATGATTATCATATAATAAGTGACACATGATTATCATACAATTAGTTTCACGTGAATATCATACAATTAGTGACACATGATTATCATGCAATAAGTTCACATGATTATCATACAATAAGTTTCACATGAATATCATACAATAAGTGACACATAATTATCATACAATTAGTTCACATGATTATCATATAATAAGTGACACATGATTATCATACAATAAGTGACACATGATTATCTTACAATAAGTGACACATGATTATCATACAATCAGTTCACATTATTATAATATAAGAAGTGACACATGATTATCATACAATTAATTCACATGATTATCATATAATAAGTGACACATGATTATCATGATAAGTGACACAGGGTTTTCATATGATAAATATTTCATGATATCATATGAAAGCTGTAATATGAATATCATATGTGCCCATATTGCGTATATATCAGATTTCATTTTCATAATATACAGTATATATGTCAATATGCCTTTGGTATTTACATATAGTTATCTACCCATGAAATGGTCTGCATTGAAATCCACTTTCTCAAAATACAATATGATATTGTTGTTTTATGCCCCCTCCCCTCCACCACCAACTTTTGGGGTGGCATATAGTAACCGAAGGGTTTGTCTGTCCTTTCGTCCAGTATTTCGTGTCCGGCCTGTAACTTTGCAATACATTGATGGATTTTGTTAATACTTGCTACAAATGATCAACATAACATGACGTCGTGTCGCAGGTAAGACCCACACCCATACCTCAAAGGTCAAAGTCACACTTTGAATATGTTTGATAACACTTTCAGTCTCTGTGGGATTTCGTCTGCGGCCTATGACTTTGTCATGCATTAATGGATTTTATAAATACTTGCTACAAAGTGATCAACATAATATGACGACGTGTCACGAGTAAAACACATACCCGTACCTCAAAGGTCAATGTCACACTTCGAGTTTGTCTGACAACACTTTGAGTCTGTGAGTCTGGTCTGTAACTTTGCCAAGCATTAATTAATGTTTTAAATACTTGCTACAAATGATCAACAGAACATGACGTGTCGCGAGTTAGACCCACAGCCGTACATCAAAGGCCAAGGTCACAATTTGAGTCTAAAATTTCGTGTCCGGCCTGCAACTTTGTCATGCATAGATGGATTTTGTTAATACTTGCTACAAATGATCAATATATCATGGCGACATGCCCCCACCCCCAAATGGTCTGTGAAAAAAACAATATATGTTAAAATAGGTAGCGATGAATACCAAGAGTAATGATATGACGTTTTAGACTAGTCAGGCAATTTTATTGTTTGTTTTTTTTTACATTAAAGCATGACCTTGACCTTTGTGTAACCTTGACATCTGATTAACGGTCTGAGCATTTCTACAGGTGAATGCAGGTGACATATCATGTGACATTTCTTGTTTTTCGTATTTTTGTTTTTATTCATTTTAACCAGAATTCATTCCATATGACTTTCAATACAGCGTCACATTTTATGTTTACCCCTCAAAATCTTATAGTGTCAATTTTTATGCAAACTGATCTTGTAGTGAGACATTTGCACGGCTCTAAGGAGCCTTTTAAACTGAAAGTTCCAAACAGAATCTGTTGGGAAGGTTTCACGACTTTCAAACCCAAACAATCGACATATTATGAGTTCTTATTTAAATTTTAACATAAAATAAATCGATATATGACAAAAGTATATGCAGTACACAGTAAGTATGCTGGTAACCCGATCTCAAACGCGGATGGGGTACCATTTAAAGTGAATCTGTATAGTCCGCCATTATCGAATCATTTAAACCGAGTATTCCGATTGAATCATCACCATGGTGTGCAACAACAGATGCCTTTATATTGTAAAATCGAATAATGCACGGTGCTGGTCTGTTTTGTTTTGTTTAAATACAGACTGTTTGCATCAAATGTATGGTTTTTGTTGGTGGTACTTGTCGGTAAAAGTTATATATGATAATGATAAAAGTAATACTGAGTTATAAACTTTATTTTTTATGTAGAAAAAAAAGAGAAAATGCAATATACAGACAGAGACTATTATGCTTTATCAGTGCAACATATTTGACAGAAATGTTCGATGACACTTTTAGTATTTCTTTAATAACTTTTCAACCTTTGTCTTGATTTATTAATTTTGGTACCGAAGATGATAAAATTGTTGCTTATTTCCAATTATTTGATATTTTGTTTTTAAAATATTACGGATTGGAAACAAAAGTTATTGGCGTTTTAACGACAATTTATTTTAATAAAAAAACGGTATTGTGTTGTCGTTTAAATAAAAACATTAAACACATGATATACGTACTGTGTAAAAAAAATAGGAAGGAGTAAATTTTCGATAGATGGCATTTTTTTATAGATATGTGTTTCCCTTTTCCTACTATTAAAATGGGCTAAAAATTAGAAAATGGTCAAACAAGAATAACTATAAACGTCACTTAAAATGCCTCTTCTTTTTTTTTATTTAAAAAAAAGAAAACGTTTACCATCCAAAGTTACAATCCAGTAATTTTGATACCAAATGTGCCACCCAAAATTTAGACAAGCAAATGCAATCACTTATCTCACTTGTCTCTGATATGGGACATATATTACTTTTCGAAGGATTGTAGAAGAGATATATTACACTGAATTGTACTACTGTCCAAACCATGCTGATGATATACATTTTAGGCAACAGTTGCTCTATGTTGGATAAGTGGATTAGGCGTTGTTGGGATACGAAAAAAATTCTTACCTACTAAACCGATTTAGGGTTAGTTTTTCAAAAAACAATACCTTATTATTTATAAATTCTGATTCAGTCGTGTTGTGATTGAGTGGACAAGTTTGATGTCGTATCACTTTTCTCTGATTCAACAAGTTATTTGTCAAATCAAGCAGGACATTTTTTAAAAAACTAACATAAGTTTCCAAGATAGTTGTGTACATGTATTTAATCATGTTTTTCTTTTTATATTGTTTTCTTTTATTAAATACGAATACATTTAAATACACAATATTTAAGTCTATTTATTGACAGAAGTTTCAATTGTCGTCTAGAAATGGCAAATACAGACTTATTTATTTTACCTTGATTGAGAAACAATTGGTAATAACTTGGACAGATCATGCTCGAAGAATTCTTGGGTAGATCCAGTACTATTATACAGCTCAAGGATACAACAGACCCAACTCCGTACAGTACGGAAGTAAGGTTGATAACTCTCAGAATAGCGAACACGGAATGATAAGTATGATAATGGTCGGACATTCGCTTATGCTAAATGCACAACAAGTGGAATTCAAATTGAGAACACGCAATTTCAACAATACACACTGTTTGCGATCTTGTCGACCTATTTACTGGCTCGTATTAAATTACATTTATGGTGCCGCATAGCATAGAAGACAAACAAAATTTTGCTGCCACTAGAGTAATACACTAGACCATGACTTCCGTACCTCATTTGCAATTAAAAAATATTTGTTAATTCTTTCTGACCCAGTATCTTTGTACAGGTAAGCTTTTTTTTTTTTAGTAAACGGACATAATTCATAAAAAACAAACAAACAGTGCTTTCATTTTTATGTAGCTAATATTTGAGTTAGTAGATAGTGACTTGATGACACAAATACGTCTCTGCGGCACACAGGAGTTTTTAAATATGACCTTATGTAGTAATATCCAAGACAAATATTTATCCCGTGATTCATAGATCTGGAAATTGTTTCTATTGGTCAACCTCAACTTTTTTCACTGAACTGCATATTTCTAGTCGGAAAAAAATAGGGAAATATTTTTGAGGTACTTATTTATTAGTTTTTGTAGAAATAATTTCAACATGTAAAAACATTAACCCGCACAAAATAGAGTTATACATGTATCATAGACGGATCATTGCGTATATCCGTATTAAAGCAGTAACCCTTCTGTAAATTAAAGTCAATACAACTAGGAATAAGTAATGTTTTCTGGGGTACTTATATGTTTCTTATAGAAATTATAAAATAATACTAAAAGTGTAAAAGCACCCCCTCTCACAATTATTTTATTAAAAAATGTAATACATTCTGACACGCGTTTATTCGCATTTCAGCCATATTTCCAGCCAAAAAAAAAATAAGAGAAAGTTGTCTCCAGTAATTATATACTAGGTATATATTTTTTATATAAAAAAGTAAAACTATTTTAGACTGATCACCTTAACCATAACCCATTATAATGTATGTCAAATAAAAAATTCCCAAGGAATATCATCCATTAAGTCACTGCTTTTATAGATTGCAAATTCCTAATAAAAATCCATGGTAACTCACTACATTTTCTTTATTCATGAACATTCTACAATATTTAAATCGTAACACAAAGAATGATTACTTTGTACAGATTTTCCACAAAATATAAACGTTTGTGTGCATTTCGCTTAAACCATGTTTACATGAAAATTCCCCCGTTTTATGTTGTTCACGGAGGAAACTTATTCATTTCCACAATGGGTGCGCGTGCCTTCAAAATGTTGTTTGCGACTATGATTTTGATGGTTCGTCCAGTGAATTCTTAATCATTTCATTGTAATTCACCAAAACGATATATTTTATTAACACCGTTTGATCAATTAATGTTTCATTGATTTATTTCAATACCTGGTTTATGCTGTGAAGTCGTATAACAGCGTTAAATAACATACACAGCGAAGTGGTGTCTGTGGATTTTTCCAGCACATAAATTGGTCTAGCGCAATAAGGCGTTATAAAACGGCGGAGAGCAGATCGGATATCCAAATAATAAAAAAGCCGTTTACGCCTTCTTGAATCAGGCCAAGTGACCTTGTAGTTCAATAATGTAATTTTTACAAAAGCAATAGATTAAGCATTTATTTTTGGTTTGGCAGTGAACCGTATAGCAGGCGTGCGCATGCTCGATAAGGAACTGTTATTCGATATATAATGGGGGTGGGGCGGGGAGGGATCTGGTACGTGTTTAATATTTATTAAAAGGAAGGGAAGTCAATGCTTTACTTTCTAAGTATATTATTTAACTAATAGTTTTGAAAGACTTGGATGATCGATTACTAATAATATAAATCATAATAAAATGTAACAATACTTTATTTCTAAGTTTAGTTAAAAAACAGAAGTAAAAAAAGCACGTACTTTTTAAAGCTAATGCATTAGACATACACATGTATTATACTCGACATATTTTCTATATTGATAGTTTTGGAACGAAAACCATATCATATATATAATACCTTGTAAAACTGCACCATTTTTTTTTTTTTTTTATAAATATCTAAAAATTATTGATTCGTTTTCGAACAAATCAACATTTTAGAATCGATCCATGTTTAGCTGCACCCAAACATTTTAAATTCGTGTCTACACCCCTGTATATGTCGATATTTTTTTAGCATATACATGTAACGAATCTATGACTGGGTCTCACTAATGTTAGTCATCAGTACATATATTGTTACAATTTCAAATAATGATTTGTAAGCTGTTTTCCGAAAGATATTATTTAGTTCATTTACATATTGATTGCTTTGTTGTCAAGGCAATCACTAAACTGAAATATCTTTATCAAAATTAAATGAAAAGTTATTTTATTATTATTCGTCTAAGATATATATCGTGGTAAAGATTAGCAATTATAATATAGTTATGCCATCCAAGACTTGTAATACAAGTCTTTATGTTTAATTTGTCAAAAATTTGCAACATCTTAATAATATACTTTCGGACTTCTGTGTTATCAACACGTTAAGTGTGACATAACAAGTAAATTTTATACTTTTATTTCAATATAAAAAATGGTATAATTGTAATATCTATCGTAATTTGTGGTTATCTGAATTTTAACAGGATGCCAAATTCCGTTGTTTATAGTCAAACACATGTATTTTAACTCGATGTTATAACATAAATGATTTAACATATTTTTTTTATACTTTAGTCACATGTCAATGCGTAAACGTTCGGTAATTTCCGGGTATAATCGATTAAACACGTGTATGCGGTTGAGTTTAAAGTTAGAGTTATACGTCAGATATTGTTATATATGGGTAGAGGTTATATCTATGGATACGGACTCGGGCTACCCTAATATTAACTTAAAACACGATTTATTAACGTTGAAGATATCAAGTATCAGCCGTTATAAATGAACCGAAGGTCATGAGCATTCACGACAATGTTTGTCATTCATAAAAAAGTTTCATTCTTTATAAATGAAATATTTTCATTTATGCTGCTTGAAATTTATCCAAAAAGGTAGTAATGATACTTAAAAACGAAACTCATTCAAATGATCATGACTGTTTCCAATAAAACTGCAAATAGTTTCAAATAATAAATAGAACACTTTCTGACTCAAATTGACCCTTTTCTGAAAAGGTCAAAACTATTGATATTTGTAACTTCTGTGCTCGCAATGTTCATTGAGTATCATTTAAATGATCGGCATGGTCGTTTTATATTAAAACACTAAGAAGTTCAAGCTAGCATGCCTATTTGTGTATTATATATGCTTTCAATCTGGCTGAATTCAGTCATTTACATATCATGTGGTTATAGGTTTCACTTAATACTTTTGCTCGATAATTAATTGAACTTGTATCATTTAAAAGTGAAATGGGCATTATACAATAAAATTGGTACAACCATGGAATCGAATAGCGACAGTTTTGTTTTAATATCTAACGGTACTCTGTCAAACACCGTCGTCGGGTCACTTACGCTGGTAGGTGTCATACCGATGGTGATTGGGATCGTGTTGATAGGCGTGGATCACGGGGTTACTCTTCTGGTGGTCGCTCTGGTGGCTACAATAACCAACGATAGGTCGAATGTGGGTTTTGGAATGTGCGCGGATGGAAAACAGACATAAACTGTGAAAATAATATTTTTAGATCTTCTTGCACTTTATCCACTGATTTAGACATTTTAGGGGTGGCAGAAACCCATCTGCTTGGTGAGGAAGATTTACATCTCGAAGATTTTACGTGGTTTGGACACAACAGAATTCACATTCACAAGAATGCTAGGAAGGGTTCAGGAGGAGTAGGCTTTTTTATAAGAAATAACCTGCTTTTAGATTTTTCCGTTTCAATAGTTAATAACGAGACTGAAGGTATATTTTTACTTAAGCTCTCTCACAAGTCAAGTAATCTTACATTATTGCCATGTGTTTGCTATTTACTACCTGAAAATTCATCTAGGTCTGTTGATGTTAATAATTTTTATGAATCATTACTGTCATTAATTTATCAGTTCAAGAATGATGGCATCATGTATATTTGTGGAGACTTTAACAGTAGATGTGGAGATAGTGACGATTTCATACGTGGCGTTGATGATATCATTGACCGGGAAGTTATCGATTTTAGTATGAACTCATATGGCGATCTATTGATCGATTTTTTAATTAATGTAAATATGTGTATGTTGAATGGTAGGAATAATGTTTGTAATGAATTTACCTCTATTTCTAACAAAGGTAAATCTGTGGTAGACTATTGCTTTGTTAACCATGATATGTTGAACAGGTTTATCAATTTTGAAGTTGTCAAAGTGTCTACACTCGTTATCACTACAAACAATGTAGGTGGAATAGTTCCAGCTGCAATGCCAGATCATTCGTTACTTAAATGGTGTTTACTGGTTGAATGTGATATAAGTGTTGATAGTGGTAAATATAAAACAAACTCCCAATATACAAAGTTTGATATTAACACTATCCCAGATGATTTTATGTTAAACCAAGAAACTTTGTGTGATGTTAACTGTGCTATAACTAAACTTGAAAGTAGTTTTAGAAACCAAACAGACATAGATGCTGTGTATTCTGATTGGTGTAATATTGTCAAAAACTTTATGTATAAGCAATTACCTTTTAAAGAAGTGAAGTCGGGTACATGTAATAGAAAACGACGGCCTGGCAAGCCATGGTGGTCGGATGAATTAACTGACATATGGAATAGAGTGTGTATTGCTGAGAAGTCTTGGCTATCATGCAATAATAAACGTAACAAGATTATTTTGAAATCAGAATATGTGAGTATTTGTAAAATGTTTGACAATAAGGTGCAGAGATCTAAGCGCTTCTATTGGTATTCATTACAAGATCGGTTATTGGATGAATGCAACGTGGATTCTACCAAATTTTGGAAATCAATTGGTAAAATTGGTGTGAATTGCACTAAGAGTAATCTAATACCAATGGAAGTTATACTTGAGGATGGATCTATTTCTAATGAAGTTGATGTTGTACTGTCCAAATGGAAAACTGATTTTAGTTCTTTATTCCAATCTGTCAGCAGCTGTGATAATGATACTAATACCTGTATTAATGATTCACAGTCGGAAAATGTGCGTTTTAACGATCATATTTCTATCACCAATGTACATAAATCAATCACCAATGCAAATAAAGGTAAAGCTTGTGGAATTGATAACATTCCAGTCGAAGTTCTTAACAATGATTCTGCTGTGTTATTTTTGCATGTGCTATTTAACATTTGCTTTGATAATGGTATTGTACCAAGTTCATGGAGTAAAATCTATTATAAATCCTATTCCTAAATCATCCACCTTAGACAAACGAGATCCATTGTCATATCGAGGTATTTCACTTGCTCCTGCAATGTACAAATTATATTGCTCGATTTTAAATAATATATTAAATTCTTGGGTTGAATCTAATGATAAATTAAGTGATGAGCAAAATGGATTTCGAAAAGGTCGAAGCACTATGGATCATATTTTATCTTTAAATAAAATTATTGATACCAGAAAGAAAAATAGACTGTCTACTTATTGTGCATTTATTGATTTCAAGAAAGCTTATGACACTATAAATAGAAATATCCTTTGGAAAAGGTTATCTGATATTGGAGTGTGTGGTAAGATGCTATCTGCTGTAAGATCTTTATATGTATCTATTATGTCATGTGTTAGAGTAAATTCAATCAAAACTGAATGGTTTGATGTTAATCGTGGTCTACGCCAGGGTTGTATTTTGTCACCTTTACTTTTTAATTTATTTATCAATGATTTGACAATGTATCTTAAATCTTTTGATATCGGTATTAATATTGGAGATGAGAAAATATGCATTATGTTATATGCAGACGATATAGTTATTTTAGCTGAGAACGCTGATGAGCTGCAGTTGCTGTTAAATGCTTTAAACGACTGGTGTTCTTTAAATGACATGACCGTGAATGAGTCTAAAAGTAATGTTATGCATTTTCGGCCTAATTCGTTACAACGCAGTAATGCCGTTCTTAAGTGTGGGGACAAACTACTACCAATTGTAGATAGATATACTTATTTAGGTGTTGTTTTACATGAACATCTTGATTATAATGTTACTGTTAAATCAGTTGCTCAGAGTGCTAGTCGTGCATTGGGTCTCTTAATCGCAAAATGTAAAAACTTGGGAGGCGTGCCTTATAATGTATACACTAAATTGTACGATTTCGTTGTTGGACCGGTTTTAAATTATAGTGCACCGTTATGGGGTATCCGTACATATTCTTTCATTGAGGCGGTACATAACAGAGCTCAACGCTTTTTTCTAGGTGTTGACAAGTATACACCCAATGATGGAATATCAGGAGATATGGGTTGGAACACTTCAATTGTAAGACAGTGGAAAACTGTTTCGCTTTATTGGTCACGTTTGTCATCTATGAGCGAAGAGCGGGTCAATAAACGTATAGCACTCTGGGTAACAATTAAAGCGAATCGTTCGTGTAAGAATTGGGTATTTAATATTAGACAATTTTATAATGTCAATAGCTCATATATGTATAGCAACATTGAAGAACCTTTGTCTGCTTCATTTGTTAGTGATGTCCATAGTGGTATATTTAACGATTATGTTACTAAATGGTTAAATAGAATAAATAATGATACTGGTCCTTCTAGACGAGGTGGTAATAAACTCCGTTTGTATAAACTCGTCAAATCAGAATTTGTACCTGAACAATATTGTAAATTGATTCTTCCTCCCAGACATAGGTCTGCATTTAACAAATTTTGCTGTGGTGTAGCCCCCATCAGGATTGAAACTGGTAGATACGAGGGTCTGTCAATTGATGAAAGGTTATGTCCATTTTGCGATACTATTGAAAACGAATACCATGTCTTATTCAATTGTTCAATATACGGTGATTTAAGAGAAAAATTATTTAATCGTTCAATAGTTTGTAACAATATATTCTTGACTCTGTCTGATATCGATAAATTCATTTTCTTGTTTTCCAACTCGGATATGATACGTATTTGTGCCAAAACCTGCTATCAAATACTACAAAGACGACAATTCTTAATTAGTAAATAATGTTTTTATTTGTCAATAATGCTCATTATTTTAGTTTCCTGTTTTGTTTTATTTTATCTCGTCTAAAGCAACTTTGCTAATCCAATTCACGGTGATCTGATCAACGTGTTTAATGATTTTTCACTTCCATTCTTTAGTATGCGCGATAGTGCTTATTTTTCTTCTCAGTGTCTTATCATTTTTTTATGGCAGTTCTTAATTATTGATTAGCAAGGTTTCTTTAGTTTTACCTATATAATTATATGTTGCAAGTACAGTGTTCTTTTACATGTGTATGTATGTTGATGAGACTCAAATAAAGATATATACCTACCGCTAGTAAATTATGATATGCTCTAAGGACTTGATTAGATAAAGTTTTAACAGCGTTTGACAGGTTACCGGTGTGAGTAAAATAAATACATAAATATGTAAAGTTATCTACCATTTCAATTTTTTTCGCCATTTATAAAAAAATCCACATTTTGATTTGTTTTCCTTTTTTCGAAAACACATACTTTAGTTTTATTTACATTTATTTTCAAACCCCATTTATGCGAGTATTTGTAAATACTGTTAATCTGAGCCTATAGGCTGTCTGGGTGCGTTGTAAATAACACAATATCATCGGCGAAAAGGATAAGATATCTTGTCAACATATTTAGGTCATTATCAGTTAGTGCCTCAAAATTGATATTAGTGACAATATCATTAATAAACAAAATGAACAAAATGGGCGACAGTGGTTCTCCTTGCTTCAAGCCCAACGTGACGTTGAAGAACTCTGACAAATCATTATTCGATGAAAGTTTAACACATGATTTAACATTGTTATATATAGATTTTATCATATGAACCATTTTACAGCTGATACTAGATTGAAGTAATTTCACCCAGAGGACATCTCTTATAACATTGTCAAACGCTTTTTCATAGTCAATAAATACACACCATAATTTAGAGTTAGCAGATAATACCGTTTGTATAACCGAATGTAAAATAAATACTGCATCTGTGGTAGAGCGTTTATCACGAAAACCAAATTGTGCGTAATTAAAAACATGCTCGGTTTCACACCAATTATTTATTCGGTTTCTTAAGGTTAGAGAAAAAATCTTACCAATTGTATTTACTTATGTTATTCCGCGATAATTGGAAGGATTACCAACATCTCCTTTTTTATGAATGGGGACAATTACACCGTTACACCAAGCCTCGGGGTAAATACCCGAGTCGTAAATAATATTAAACATCGTACACAAATAAGGACTTATAAAATCATTCGCTTCAATACAGAAGATGGCTACATTGTTATAATAATCGGCGCTTTTGTTTCTATTCAATGAAGAAATTGTTTTTCGTATTTCTTCGATACTAAACTGAGCATCTAACATTTCAATGCGTACCGTCTCATCACGAGTTCGGTTGTAATCATCCATGTTTACATGGTTATGAGTTGTATTAGAAATTGACGTAAAATGATTAACAAAGTCGTTCATACTAATATCGTTTTGGTTATTGTTTTTCTTGTTAGTGAACTTTTTTATATATTTTCCAGAACTTTTTGGGTGAATGTTTACTTAAATTGGATAGGTTACGTTTCTCTTTCATATCAAAGGCACGTTTAGCATTACGTTTTATGTATGCAAATTTGCTCCGATTTGATAAAAATAACAGTTTATTTTCCTCAGAGGCATGTTAGGCAAGATTGCGTTTACATCTAAGGAACTCCGATTTAGCTTTGCGACAATTGTCATTAAACCACGGCGTTTTTTTGGTTTTAGTATGTGGTTTTGGTGAGTAAGATTTACCAAAACATTGAAAAGAAATATTATACACTATGTCGGATCTCTATCTCTCTTCAATACTCCTATTTATATCGCATTCACCGGATATAAGTTTATCTGATATATCGTCGAAAACGTATTTTTTTTAGTTAAGTATGTTAAAAAAACTCTCCGACTCTGCAGGGTTCCATACTGTTTTATCGACATTACGGCGATTAGTATCTACATTGTTACTTGACTTATAGTTTAAAGAAAATGTAATGGGACAATGATCAGAAAATTCTGTCATATCATCAATATAAACAGCAGATACGGAGTTAAAATTGTTGATATTAGTAATTAAATAATCAACAGTGCTAGAAACAGCCCTGTTTCTGTACACACTATGATAAGTACATTTACCATGACAAAGACGTCCGTTCACAATATGTACATTGTTTTCTTTACATAATGTCAGTAGCTTGTTACCGAAAGAATTCACGTGCAAATCATTATTAGTACGAATTGATAAATAGGTATCGTGTAGATTTTCATTCGGTATATTTACATAACGGTCTAAATGCATGTCATCAATGTAACCTAAGAGATTACCCGTGAGTGCATTTAAGTTCCCTGACAAAAACACATCGCCTAGCTCACTAAAGTGTCTTATATCACTACTCAAGTGATGAAAAAATCGAATTCAAAGAGACTGGAATTAATATTCTTATATAAATTAGACTCTTCTGGAGGAATATAACATGTACAGAAAAAAAAATCATCATCGGTATGTAGGAAACATTTTTTTAAGTTTAAACCATATTATACCATTAGAATTTGTACTAACTAGCTGTAAATTGATTAAAAATTTATTGTTATAATATATAACAACATCTCCGCTATTCCTCTTTGCCTTGCGGTTAAATTTAGGACGTGGACAATTAAAATAACTATATCCGTCAATATCAATATTCGATAGTTTAGCATTCCAGGTCTCTGTAAATAATAGTGACCAACTACGTGGAAACGTTTTTTTATCTAATATATAATTGAACAATATAGCCAGCGGCGGTGAAATTACATCAATACTTTCCTTAAAGTATTCGTATAAAATATTATCGAACGAATATGATTTATTGTAACCTTGGCATTTCGATGCAGCTATAATTTCATCAACAGTAATCGGTCGATCGAGCTCCATAAACGTTGGTTCATGAGTACCGTTATCACAAAATTCTCTTACAAATTCAACACATTCCTCGTTTTCATGCTGCTCTGACTCTAACGTTATGTTTTTTAAAAATAAGTGTAGAATTCGTCATTTGATATTTGCTCGCCGCTTGGATTAGATAGTTTTGTTTAAATAGTGTATATATTAGCTAGCATATTTTAATATCTGAAATATGCCTCCAGCGATGCGACACTAAGTGATCTATAATGCCATGACTGCAAGCCGTGTCATCCCGTATAAAAAATCCAATCAAATGTAACTTCCCATTTGGTCTACTCCCATTTCGTCTATGGTTTTGACATTCATTCCCATTTCGTCTACTCCTATTCTGACACCCATTCCCATTTCGTTTACTTATAATTATACTCATTTCTTTTATAAACATGTAATTAGTGGATAAATTGCATTTTTTATTACATGTTTCATTTGGTGACATATAATTATATTTAAATATTTTCAAAACATGTAGTAAAAGGGGAAAAAGTATCTGTTTTTTTTTAAATTAATTTATCTATATTTATATTTTTTTATAGTTTTTCCAAGTGTTTCTGTTTTGTATTGGGACACCACCGTTCTGTAATTGTATGATTTTCACATCAGTGACAGCTTCTTCTTTCTGAAGTAGAAGTAGCAGTTGCCAGACACTAGGGGGGCTCTTCCTGCGAGTCTGTCAAGTCCGTTATGCCATCCCTCGAGGCTGTTGTTGGTTCGATCAAATGGCAATGGATTTTACGGCTAATATTGACGGAACGGTTGAAATGATAAAGAGAAAAATGGACGTATATATATAATTCCTTACTTAAAAGTAAATGTATTTTCAATTCGTTTCTTATTTTCAGTACCGACTATAACTATTAATTAAATAAGCATTTATCGTCCTTAAATTGCTTTTAAATGAATTTATTTTTCACTTCGCCCCGCCTCGCCTCGCATCGTCGCTCGCCTCGCTCGCTCGCTTGCTCTCTCATTCACTCACTCACTCACTCACTCACTCACTCACTCACTCACTCACTCACTCACTCACTCCACTCACTCCACTCACTCACTCACTCACTCACACAAATACCCACCCACCCACCCACCCACCCATTGATATATGTATGCATTTATTATAAACATATATTTAAACCCAAACGACTTACTTTCTAGTTGTCGTTCTAAAAATATTATCATCGCATGTACATATTACGCAGTTTAGCGTTAACGAAATCAATATTTTAAAATATATAATATAAATTTCTTTTCGGAGAAAATGTTGTCAAACATACTTAAATCATAAAACAAAATAATGTAGATTATTTTTTTAGTAGATGTACGTTTTGAATTCATTAAAATATTGCTTATGTTTCTTATATTGCTAAGAAAACGCGTGTCAAATATGCATTGTGTAGATCACAAAGGAAGACCGACACGCCGCCGCCGCAATAAAGGGAGTTTGGGGGTGGGGGGGGATTAATCAGACCCCGTTCTGCATTCTATAATAATGGCAAGTTAGACTGCTAGACTAAATTTAC